>BCLH01001093.1:0-93057 GCA_001602315.1 Zoysia pacifica | reverse complement strand
CCCCCCCCCCCCCCCCCCCAACATTTACAGTAAACTTTTTTTCTGGAAAACAGGACAAATATGCTTTTTTTGTGATGCATATATGTAGTTGTTGGAATCTCACTTTCAGATCTCAGTCCCAGGCCACAAGTATATATATGATGCTGTCATGCTTTCACCGTAACCTAAAACAGTACTAATAATAAGTTTTTTAAATCCGCTCACTATTATTATAAATCGCACAAATGACTTTCAAAAGATTTGATAGGCATCAAAGTCTCCGCGTAAAAACAAGGATTTTTTTTGAACCGGTCGAATGTATGGTTCTTCGATGTGAAACCGGCAGGCATGGCGCGATCACAGCTCGGCCAACAGTCGCGCGGCCCATCCGTGTCTGATAGAGAGAGGAGCAAGAGCTCTTCTTTTGGACTGAGATTGTGGGTCGTCTGTGGATGGGCCACATGCCGGCACCAGGGTTTACAAAACCACGGTAAACCACGCAAAAATTATAGTTTTCGGTTAAACTGCTGCGGTACAGTTTTGTAAACCGATCGATTTTTGCTCGAAAATCGTTATTGACACTGTAGCAAAAACGGTAAACCGCTCGGTTTTAACGGTTAACCGATCGATTTTTGGTGGTTTTAAAAACCAGTACTGTAGCGGTTTTTTGAACCCTGGCCGGACAAGCTATTCCCTCTGTTTCATAAATATAAGCATTTCTGATTTAGTCAAAATTAAATTATATTAACTTTGATTAATAATATTTAAAAATTTAAAAATTTTATTTTTAAATTGATGTCGTCATTGACTTTTAATATAAACTTTGACTATTTGTCTTATTCAAATTTTTTTTCTGATAATTATCATATATTTTGTTATAATTTGATTTATTATTAGAATTATTTGAATACAACTTAAAATATTATTTGAAATAACTTTTGAATAAGATGAATGGTCAAAGTTGATGTTAAAAATTAATGGTAACATTAATTTAAAAATGAAGGTAGTACACATTATGAAAGTTTGTGTCATAAAAAATCTATTAACATAATTCATATATATAATAAAGTATCATTAATTTTCTATTATTAATAATTAAAATTTAAAAAGTTTGAGTTTGACTAAACTAAAAATGCTTATATTTCAGTACGGAGGCCTCTCCGGTTGGTGCCATCAACCATTGGATTTTTTTTATTTTTTTCCGACTAACCATTGGATAGTTTGAGCTTGTTGATTTCTACGACTCCGTGTCACGGAAGCAGGTAATCGTTGTGATTTTTCAGTGATATTCAGTTCTTCACCACATGGCTGTTGTAGAGATTTTTAGAACCTTTGGTATGAATTATGATTATTCAAACATTTGCTCATATTCAGATTATTTATGAAAATTATTTATTCAACTTATTCATCTAATCTATTTTTTATATGAAGAGTGTTTGGCAAAACAACTTAATTATATGTGGTGAGAAAAGAAAAATGATAAAAAAATAATTGTATTTTATGGATACTAGTACAAAATATAAAAGTGATTATGAGCATAATCACTTATAAGTTTTGTTTGGTAAATATTATAATATAAACTGTGATAATTAGTAGCAAAAAGTAAAACGAGGTCTTAAGTAAAAAAAGGACGGACGGTGATTTATGTACCGAGCGGGCGTTCACCTGGAACGTTGGAAGTTGGAACCGGAACGAGCGACCAGATTCGTGCTGATGAAAAACGTATGGACCAAATGCACGGCCCATTTAGCATAACCCACTCATTAGGCCCAACAAGCAAAGCCCGTGTAGGTCCGCGAAAACCCCAGCACAACCCAAGGTCCATCTGCCTGTCCTTTCGTTGGCATCAGGGCCCCTGGTTAGTCAGTTCGTCGAGGCGGAAGACCGAGACCTTCCTCGGCGACGCAGCACCGGCGGCGACGACGAACAGCGGCGGCAGATCCGGAGGAATGGTAAGCCCGCGAAACGACACCTCTATCCTCGAAATCTATAGCTTCGCGAGAGGCCGCTGTGCTGACGCCGGCGCTGGGGACGCTGATGTGATTTCTGTGGCAGGCGGCGAAGGCGATCTCAAGCCCCGTCCCGGTGGAGTGGTACCCGTCGCTGGCCGTCATCATGGTCTCCGTCGGCCTCATGCTCACCGCATCCTTCTTCATGTGCGTCGCTTTCTCTTTTCCTCTGCGATTTTTTTTCTGCGACTCAGTGGTCTCCGATCTGATCTGTGTGGTTGTGCGCTCGCGTGTTGAGTTGATCCATCTGATTGTGCGTTTGGATCTCTTGTGACGCTTCGTGGAGCGCACGATCTTGATTCGTACCTAATAGCATCCTGCCATGTACTTGAACTTGGATTGGGGATAAACCTGGTCAATATGGGTTTAGGTGGTAGCATCATTTGGGGGACTGATGTACTGTTGATAGGGGAAAGGTTTTTGATCCCAAGGCATTTGATGCTGAATGGTGGGAGCACAGTGCTCGCTTTGGTTTCATAAAATTGGGCTGGTAGGTAGGTTGGTTCATGGGAAATGCGTTTGTTGATGGTGGAACATGATGGATTTGAGTACTTCGCCAGTTTTGCAGTTTACATTGTAGTTTATGAACCCTTTGCTACAGAATATGGATGTGTGAAATTAGAGTCCGGCTGCTAAAATAGAACATGCACCATGGAGACAGTAGGCTGGGTAACTTTGACGTGACTGGCTAGTTATTGCTGCTTTCATGAACCTTGGTCAGCCTCACCAAGTCACCAACCCTAACCCTGACGAAGTGCATCACTTTCGTTTTTAGCTTTTATTGGATTCCCAAATATCATCTGTTCCTGTTCAGCTGGTCCGAAAACATGAAAGAAAAATAATACATAGGACTTATTAGCACAAGATCATGTCTCTCGTAATATTAATGAAATAATCAGGAGCCAGTTTTAGTAGTAGCTGTATTATAAAATATGATATGGCTATTTGCAAAGACCATATATTGATTGCTTAGCTAGCCATACATTTCAAGTATCGTGATAGATAGCTTAGTGTTATAGACCTCAAGTGATGAGCGCAAACTGTAAAGTATCCATAATATTTCAGCTATGAAGCAACTTCATCCAAGCGGAGCCGCAGCCTGACAAAGGAGATCACAACAGCAGTTCTTGCTTCTATCTTTCTGGTAAACCTTGTAAAGATTTTTGTAGTTTTACCATTGTTTAGGGTGTCCAATTCATATCTAAGTCATCTTTAACTCTTTCACAGGGCTTCGGGTCTCTGTTCGTGCTCCTTGCAAGTGGTGTCTATGTCTGATGACTGGCTATGCAATCCTTTTGTTTGTCGTCTTCATATGTAGCTGTGGGAATATTACATATCAGGTTCCGTAATTTTGTTTTGTCGTTTGGACATGTTTACACCAATGAATCAGAGCTACTAAAGTAAGTGCCATTGGCTCAAACTTTTCCTCCATTATGTTACCAACGGAGAAATTTGCACCTAAATGTTTTCCCATGAAAGCGGGCCGGAGCTTGTATTTTGCTGCCGTTCTTGGCCTTGTGTCCTGAGAAGTCATGACATTATGGACATCTGGGGTAGCTGAGGGCCTAATCCAAATGAGCCCCACTATGGATTCAGGAACTTAGTTAAGACATGATATCTAATTTTGTGTTCAGTAAATCCATTTTCTTCATTCCCTAGAAATGCATTTTCACTCTTTTTTGTCATCATTCTTCATTTAGTTAGTTGTTTCTTTGTATTTGTATGGTGAAAGGTGTGGGATGCCTCTGGTCACCAACGCGATCCCTTTGATAATTGTGATGCATGAGAAGGCCGAAAGGAAGTTCAGAAGCTTGGGCTTGCGTTTGCAGCCTGGCCGGGCCGCGCAGCACAACATCATGTGTTTTGTACTCCTGTGTCCTGTTCGCTTCTCCTCTGTGCCGTGGGCCTCGCATTGCCCGTACAGGGAAGCAGTGCTCGGGGCTGCACAATGCTCTTTGTTGGGCTTGTCATTTTTTTTAATCCCAGGCTAAGGCATCAGCAAGGTATTCCAGTTGCCGCACCTACCGTGGGAACGCTATTTGGGTTCGTCAAAGTTAAAGCATGGTGCATGTGCGACTTGTTATAGAATTCTTTCTCCTCGCAGCGGACTCATCAGTTCACTCCAGTGCAAAAACCTTGTGGACTGGTCAGTGGTCACTCAATCAAAGACAATCACTCACGATTGCATCGTCTCTTGCTGCATGCTAACTGTAAAGCTGAAACTCTGAAAGGGACATTATATATAGGGTATTTCAACACGAATCAATTCTTGTTGAAAACAAGGTAGCCATATAGCGGAGCCCGTAAAACAACGGCTGCGTGCACACTGGAACCGGAGACATGGTGGCTGGCCGCTGCTCCAAATCAAAGATACGAGTCATGTGACGAGGGTGGCAGCCAGGACGGAGGGAGCTAGTGTGACACCGAAACGGCCAGGGTGTAACGCGCTGCACTTACTCCGCGATTGGATTGTTCTCCGTTCTGGCAATATGGCAAATGGGCGCGTCTAGACATTGATGACCAATTCGCAATTGAAGTGTCAAGCGAATAGGATTCCATTTTTTTTCCCCCAACAAGAATCGACAATACCTTAATAAATCTTCGGCAAAGAATATGGTATATGATAGCGCTAGCTTTCATCTTAAGGCACGGGTGAGTATTATGAGCAGTGTGAAAATTGTAGGCCTCAATTTGTTCACAACGCGATCGGGCAAAAAAAAAAAAAAAAAATTCACGTACTCTAGTAAAAAGCAACACGCCTGGATGATCTGAAGCTGGGACCTGTCTACGCTCTGCTTTTCGCTGCGTCACAGCGTAGATCGGTACTAACATCTTGGCAGCTTCCGATGACACCTTGCAGTTGCGTGGGCATGGGCTTGCCACCTCTAGAAAAATGAAAATTTGGTGTGAACCGGGAACCACGATCGTCACTCGCCTTCCTTCGTGACAATGCAAAATTTGGTAAGCAACGCACACTAGTATGCTCAAAGTGGCAGTCACATCTCCCAGGCGCCCTCGGGTGAGTGAGCGAGCGACAAACAACGTCAAGCAGAGCACGCCCGGCCCCTGGGTTGTTCTGACGGTTCCTTTCTCCTGATGAAGCTGACCTCGATTCCATCGCCAACATCTCTCTCCACTAGGACGAAACTATTCTGCGGAGAGGCAGCGATGGATCGATGAGCAACGCCAACGAGTCCGTGCGTGCGCACACGGCTGGGGAAGGCAGGCACCATGGATGTTGCACTTGTCCAAGCCTCCAAGGCAGTGTCACAACGAACGCAGCAGGAGTTAGTGAGGAGTGACATCGAAATGGCACCTGAGTCGAGTGCGGCGTCTACTTCTCTCGAGGAACAGAGGAAGGATTATGCTCCGGTTTCGGCACTCGGCCTCCGGTTTCCTGCGAGAAAATCCGGTAGACGTTTGGGGCGCGTCGAGCCAAGTGTACGCATGCGTTGATGCCTCATGTGGAATCAGCGAAACATACTGTAGTTTTATTCGTTGTCTACTTAACTCCATTCGTTATGAAAATTGACAACAATTTTAAAATGAGGGAACACTTCCAAATGAATGGTGACCTAATGATGGCTTTCATGATGGACAAAGCATTAGATCATGGTGAAAGAAGAAGCTATAGAATCGTTAGATCGAGCACTCCTGGTACCCTGCACTGCTTAGGCAATTCTGATGGGTCTAAAAGGTGGCTTCTAGAAAGAAAAAAAAACGTACCTGTGATGGATGTTCTGAGACGTTGGGACCTCTCTTCGTTCTGCCTTCGTATTGTCACGGTCGGAGGCCGGCGAGATCTTGGCAGTTTGGCGCACGCTTACCTCGTACTCTGAAAAAAAAAACAAACAAAGTTGCAATTTTTTGTGAGTACTACATACTTTTGTTTTCTGTTTTTTCCTTTTCTTTTTGCAGGACTATAGCATTTGGAAGCTGGAAATATTTATCGGAAGGTTCACGTAGGATAGTACCTTATTCTCGTCTAACTAAGGGTTAATTTGGTTAGGGTGAGGCTTGAGAGCATTAGCATGTAATGAGAAGTATTAAATTCAGCTTAGTAATGAATTCGATCCCTTCAAATCCCCCTATAATCCCCGTGGGTAGAGGAATAACTGAACGAGCTCTAAAGTGTCGATAAAATATGGCATATTGTGGTACGCGAAATGCAGGGATAGACATGAAGGTTGTTCCCAGACCCCTGTTTGACAATTCTAGCACTAGCACCATCGAGAGAAAGTTAGTCTACCATGAAAAGTTTATGCTGCTGTCAAAGTGGATGGCATGGTAGTAAGAAAATGGAACATGATTGATTCCTGCGCGACTCCTGTAGTCTCTAGTGCTTTTTATCTTGACTGTTAAGGGAGTGACTATGAAGAACACCGCAATGAGTTTCCTCAAAAAAAAAAAAAAACCGCAATGATTTTTTTCACTTGAGGTAATATAAAGCACACCAGAATTTTTTTTTAAAAAAAACTAGCACACCACACCAGAGCATTGCGAGTGAAGAAGCATGTGCATGCATTGAGCGCCGAACAAAACATGGTGAATTAATCGAATAATGCACTACATACTTAGTGCAAGTTGTATAATCATACTGCCCACTGAGATTTAGCTTTTGAAGGAATGGGGCTCGCACAGCCACATTTTTTAGACTGATGTATTATGATTTAAAAATTTCTGAATGAATATGACAACATGCATGTATCGCATTCTTGATAAAGTAATGCGTTACGGGTTCAGACTATACTGGGAAAAAAAAAGATGCAAATGGCTTCTAGTTTGTAATTAACATCGTCTCGGCTTCTGCTTAAGCCCTACCTGAAATTTATTGAAAAATACAGAAAGTATAATACCATGGCATAATCTTGTCGAATAAAGTTGTAAGCCATTCATCTGCATGGACACACGTGAAGCATTATATCAAGAAGATGCAGGAACGACGACACGTTCGGCTATTGACGTTCCATAAAAACAATTTCGGTAGACTCGCAGAAGTAGCAATCCTAGCACATGCAACAGGGCAACATATGAACATACCCAAAGCAAGAACAGGGTATCATAGGGCTGAAAACGGTACGAAAATTTTTCATTTCGACTATGTTTCGTTTACTCTTTTTTTCGTATCGTTTTTGATAGGCAAAGAAAAATAAAAAGGTAATGATATGGTTTTTTTTCTGACCATTTCAGCGAAATTCCGTTTTTAGCGGAATTTTCTCTTTTTTTTATGAAAAATAAAAATTAAAAGTTATGAACCAAACAACCTTTTATTGGCATGTATTGTTGGGTTGTATATTGCGAATTTAATTACAATTTGTATTATATATATTGTAAGACTTGAATGTGTCACGCACCCCGTTTCCGAGATGCACTGTGATACACGTATCAGTCCCTGGATCAGTAGCTGATACGCACAACACAACAGAATGTATATCGAAAGCATACTTCGAAAGAAAAAACTAACCTGAGACAGGACTTTTAGTGGCCACACCATGAGGAGCTCTATGATCCTACACCGGTTGACCCACTAAAAGCAGAGCAGGCAGCGAACACCAAGGCCCAAATCCACAAGCAGACTTGGGAAGCAGAACGAAACCAGCACAACATCTACGCAATCCTCACTGTCTAAAACCACAAATGCAGGCGGGTGAGTACATAAGGTACTCAGCAAGCTCCAACACTAAGCAAAGGTATAGCTATAGATGCATATTAGTTGTAGCAAGGATGAGGCAGCAAGGTTCATGTTGCAGAAAGCCAGTTTTAAGCAAAGTTCACTACAGAAGATTTCAAAAGGGAGTGAAAGCATTTATTATCCATATATATTAATAAGTTGGACCTAGAGGAGTATAAACCGTTCCCGCCAGTTCCCTAATTTTTAACTGAAAGGGCCTCCACTATCCCCTCCAGACACTTTCCAAAACACGGGTAGCTACACCCACTCACACATCAAGGCAGTATAGAAAATCTAATCGTAGGGCGCCCGAGCAGTAGCATGTCAATACCGTGACAACGGCCTATCCGGAAGGATTTTTAACTCTGCAGAGGTTGTACACTGTACCCACAGGTTATGCTACTCCTGATCATTAGAGTTACATAACGCCTATCCCACATCTACGCAGTTTTCCACAGATTCCACCCAAGGTGCAAACAGGGGCCATCCCTCGTGGTTTTCCAGGCCGTCGATGACGCGTCGGTACATTCCCGGAGCCGGGTCGTGAATATCCACCACATTCACGCCTTTTCCTGGTCCCCTCCATTCCCCGGGTATTACCAAACCAGGGGCTATATCCGCGGGCTTACGCTCCCGTGACGCGGGCAATTACCGTCGAAGGCCAGGCAGCGAGTTATCTCATGCCCTTCTCCTGTTCCCTTGTGTCTTCACTACCGACCCCCCAGTGGTTCGATGTGGAAAGAATACATAGAGGAAATAAGTCCTGCCCAAATGTACAGGTTCTGTGGTTGCACGAGAATTACCAAGTCGAGGGCTAACGAACCGGTCCTTATATGGTAGGGGTGGCGGTCTCGTCCACGGCAGGTGGACCACAGCGAAGCCTACACACCTATCACCATCACCTCAGGTGAGCCCCACCCCACGGCCAGTAACATCCCCTCTTCACCTAGCACCAGTTGTTCTAATCCCGCCCCTTTTTATTTGTACTCACACCACCAAACTCTTTCAACTCATTTTGCAAATTAATGGTATATGGTGTAGTGGTGCGGAGCACCATAAATGAGGTCCTAAGCAGATCTAGTACAAGGTAATATCCGTTCTGTAAAACTATTTAGGAACGGATTTCCTATGGCTATCAAGGACACTTCGTCAATGGTTTTCAAGAAAGGTATTCATATCTATGCAGCAAGTTACTGACATAAATATAAATACCTAGGAACAAGTAGGATTATTACTAACACAATGTTTCAAACCAAAATATCATGCATAGCAGAATAAATAGGCACTATAGGAGCATTAGCAAATTATAGGTTCAATATGAGGTTAGAGCTTGCCTACAAATTCCTTAATCTTCAAGCTTGAGGTTGGAGGCTTCTTCTTCAAGACCTCAATCTTCAACCTTCAGCTTTGCGCCCAATCTACGAGCTTCTCTTCATACATAGACCTTCTGGTCCCTCTTGAGGCTTGACTCTTCCTTACACTCAGCGTTATCTACGCGAAGGAAAAGCCTAGTAAAACTACTGCGGGAGAAACAAAACTCAAGAAGGAGCGATGAAATCCATAGAACTTCAACTAAGAACTAGATAACACCGCGAGGAAAACTTAGGGCAAGTCATGCATGATGCGGTGATTAGTTATTACGAGGAGCGGTGAGGCCCACTAGCATGGCTATTGGAGAGGCATGTGCTTGTGTAGTCCTGTGAACGGTACATCATTTTATGTAGACCTTAATTTAGGACCATCCACTACTTGTTGGCCATTAGAGTTATTCTGATTGATGCCTAGTGATTAAACTATATCATGAGTGCATTATGCGTGCTTCTATGTCACGGCTCATGACCTGAGTTATCCGTGTATATTGTGCACTAGCGTGTACTGATGTGTTACACATGCTTTCTAGTGAGTATTTCTTGATTCTACTATACAGTTGAACTCTTACACTAAATATATGGTATTACTTTTGGTGCGGTGATGGGCATGCTATCATCATTAACTATCTAGTTTGCACCCACCTGGGTGTTTTACTTTGGGTAATTAATGATTAATTACTTAGTTCAATGTATATAATTAAGCTTTTAAAACTAGCAAGTGGCATGTGTGTGGGTGAATGCAGGACAGAATGATTATAGGCTGCCATCTAAGTAATCACTTACTTTCTAGTATTTAGCTATTTGTATTTAACTATTAATCCTATGATTCTAACCTTAGACTAGATTACTTAGTGCTAACATGGGTATGCATACTAAGGTGTGTTAAATAATGAGGTTATGTTATGCTGTGGCGTGCTTTAGCTAGTGTAAATCTATGCTTAGGATGAGTCATGGTTAAAGACTTGCATTGACAACGATAAAACCAAAAGAAGGAACAACGATTAAACTCAGCGAAAGACTTACTATAGAAGCGAATCGGCAAGACCGGAGGTTGGCTGAGGTTTGGAGGATTCGATGTGATGGAGCTTGAGATAATGGTTCCAGTGGCACCAAGATCACTGAAAACTTAGTTAAGGTGTAGCGGTGGTGAGACGAACAAGGTGTTCACGATAGAAAACAGGAAATCTCCCCCGGGGACACGCTACCCGACATATGTCCACAGTTGTCGGGTGTGTGTGTGCAGGCGTGAAACAGGGGATGAACTTTGTGGTGATGTTGCCAGCTAGTCTGTGACTGAAAACTGGCAAAGGCTGCATGGACACATGGCTCGACCTGTGTCCACGGCCTCTAGACACCTGCGTGTCCAGAATCGAGGAAAAAATCAGGTGGACACGTGGTTCGGCCTGTGTCCACAGCCCCTGGACACACGGGTGTCCAGAATCGGGGATTTCTCCGTGGACACAGAGTTCTGTGACGTGTTCATGGACACGTGAATATATGAGCTGTAATCGTGTTCGTGGACACGTAGACTGTGACCGTGTCCGTGGACACATGAACTGTGACATGTCCGTGGACACGTGAAAGTGAAAGTTCGGGGATTCGTGGACACGTGAGAGTGAAAGTTCGTGGTTTTGTGAGAGTTCGGGGATTCGTGGACACGTGAGGTGAAAGTTCGTGGTTTTGTGAAAGTTCGGGGTTTCCGTGGACACGTGAAAGTTCGAGGTTTTTCGGGGACACGGGAAAGTTCGGGGTTTTCGTGGACACGGGAAAGTTCGTGGTTTCATGGACACGTGAAAGTTCGGGGTTTTTGTGGACACGGGAAAGTTCGGGTTTCACGGGAAGTTCGGGGTTTCCGTGGACACGGGAAAGTTCGGGGTTTTCGGAAAGTTCGGGGATCACGGGAAATTCGGGGATCACGGGAAATTTGGGGGTTTTCGGAAAGTTCGGGGATCACGGGAAATTCGTGGTTTTCGGAAAGTTCGGAGATCACGGGAAATTCGGGGATCACAGGAAATTCGAGGTTTGTCGTGGACACGGGAACTGTGATCGTGTCCGTGGACACGGGAACTGTGAAAACTGTGACGTGTCCGTGGACACGTGGACACGTGGACACGTGAAAACTGTGACGTGTCCGTGGTCACGGGAAAACTGTGACGTGCCCGTGGACACGTGGACACGGGAGAACTGTGACGTGTCCGTGGACACGAGAAAACTGTGATCGTGTCCGTGGACACGTGAAAACTGTGATGTATCCGTGGACACGGGAAAACCGTGACGGGTCCGTGGACACGTGAAAACTGTACGTGTCCATGGCACGTGGATGCGTGAAAACTATGACGTGTCCATGGACACGGGAACTGGGATCGTGTCCGTGGACACGTGGACACGTGAAAACTGTGACGTGTCCGTGGACACGTGAAAACTGTGATCGTGTCCGTGGACACGTGGACACGGGAAAACTGTGACACGTCCGTGGACACGTGAAAACTGTACGTGTCCGTGGCACGTGGATGCGTGAAAACTGTGACGTGTCCGTGGACACAGGGACACGTGAAAACTGTGACGTGTCCGTGGACACGTGAAAACTGTGATCGTGTCCGTGGACACGTGGACACGGAAAAATTGTAGTCGTGTCCGTGGACACGTGGACACGGTGAACTGTGATCGTGTTCGTGGACACGTGAAAACGGGAAAACCGTGACGTGTCTGTGGAAACGGGAAAACCGTGACGTGTCTGTGGACACATGAAAACTGTACGTGTCCGTGGCACGTGGATGCGTGAAAACTGTGACGTGTCCTCCGAGTCTGGTAGTGACCCGACTGGGGGTCACGGAAGCGTGACCGTGTCCAAGCTCGTGGACACGAGGTCCGAGGCTAGTGGTGACCCGGCTCAGGATCACGAGAGCATGACCGGGTCCAAGCTCGGGGACACGGGCTCCAGGACACATGTGCACGGATCAGCCAGCTACCGTGTCAGGGACACGTGCCGACTACCGTGTCCAATCCTTCGGAGTGCAGGTGTGCGCAAGGGTGTTTCTGCAATTACCGAAATGAATGGGAGTCTTGCTGTAACAGTGAAAAGGACTAAATTGCAAGTAGCAAAAACTCCCGGAGGACCAATTTGTGATTTGATCGAGTACTACATGGCTAAGGAAGTTGACCGACGAATTCTAAAGGAATAAGAGGGCCTCTTTGCAAAAGAACTTGTTACCTTCGGCTCCTCTGTCCAGAACACGATGGACCGCAGCAAGGGGCCGGTCCTCGCACTCTGCCGTGGCTACCGGTGGCGCTGAGGCGGCAAGCCGGCCAGAGGGGCTGGGTGCTAAGGTGGGGAAGAGGCAGGGCGACTGGCTGAACCTTCTGGTGGGTACCGCACGGCCAGGGAGGCGAAGGCGCGCGTTGGCGGCGGAGCAGAGACTGAGCAAGGCGGCGGCTCATGACGCCGGGGTGCGGGAGAAGCGGAGGGACTCAGAGCTCCGGCCGAAGCGCAAGTGGGCGACGAGGTGGTGCTCGTGACGGGCTCGGACGAGACGAGGAGGCTCTGCAGCGTGCCATTGACGGGCAAAGGGTGGCGCGCCATGGGGATGCGCGGCGGCAGGGAACACGGCGACCGAAGGAGCTCGGGCTTCTGGCCAGGAAGCACGAGGGTAGTGCTGAAGAGCTCCCGGCGGGGTCGGATGTGCCAGAGAGGGGCTAGGAGTAGACCGCGTCGGAGGGGGGCATCCGGCATGGCGGCGCACGGCGGGTTCGGCTCTGAGAGCAGGACGACCCGGACAGGGTTGGGGCGCGGTTGCTTCGACTCGAAGGTGTTGCGGCGCGTGGAGGACGTGGCAAGGCGTGGGTCGCAGGTGTCGCGCGCGGATGGGTGCGTGGCAGCGCCAGCGCGGTCGTGCTGGCTAAGCGGCGCGAGGAAGAAGACAGGGGGGAAGGAGATAGTCGCTGACGAGTGGGGCCCGCCGGATTCTCTTTCCTTTTTTCTATTTTTCTATTTTCAGCAGCAGCTTCTGTTTTTCCCTCAAAAGGTCAACTTGCCGAGCTCCAATAAATGTGAAATTTTGCAGGGTCGAAGAACTTTTCAGGATGAACAACTTTCGTTTTGGAATCATTCTCAAATTCTGAATAGATTTAATTCTATGGAAATCGGAAGATAAATGGCTATTTGAATGGGGTAAATTAATTTGAATGAAGTAAATAAGTCTCAAGAGAATTAGGCGGGTTTGGAATTCAAGGAATTTGATAAGACAGGAATTCACAAGTGGGTTCGAAGGAGTTGAATGAATTTCAATTTTCAGAGAAGTTTGTCGGATTTAGAATTAAAGGATTGAAATTCAAAAGAACACAGGAAAATAAACGAAAGAAAAGGGAACAAAACACGGTCAATCACTTGTCACACTTCAAATTTTAATATTTTGAAATCTTCAATTTAGATAAGTTTTAATTTAGTGAGGTTTTCACCTTTTGAAATAGGAAAGAAAAGAAAAGGTGAGAAGTGGAAAGAGAATGTTAGGGTGAATGTTAGAAAAAAAATTTTGAATTACGCATTTTTAAACTTGTTCTAAACTTCGGGATGTCACAGAATGATACAGTGAATGTTCAATATTTATTTTATTTATATTTTTGACATTTTTTTTACCGATCGTTTTGTTTTATTTTCAAACTCCGTATTTATTCATTCTTTTTTGTTTCCGTTTCTATCCGATGTTGTAAATATGAAAGTGAAAATAGTTGAGGTGTTTTTCTGACCGTTTTCAGCCTTAAGGTATGAAATCTTTACTCCTCGGCCAGAAAGTTGCACAAAAAAAAATCAGCAGAGCCGAGCTATTTCGGAGCCCTTTTACAAGCAACAAGGAAACTGCGTATTAACGCAGGTGCTCCAAAATAAGGCACTGCCTGCGACCTAACCCCACTAACTACATTGATCTCCATTTTTCACTCACGAAAATAATGAAATGAGAAATTGAAAAAAAAAGAGGCTTTTTGGCCTATATATAAATAAACTAGAGCACACCACATCCTTGCTACCAACTCTTAGAGAAATCACAAGTCATTGTCCTGCAGTCATCTTTGTATCTCAACCTTCATTCCACTTTGCTAGCCTTTTACATTCGTTGCGCCTCTTCCTCCATTGTTGGTTGTTGCTGCCGCCTCAGGAGCCAAGACTCTTCTGCAGTGAGAGGGCCCATTGACTGGTTGCGCTTGTGTGTAGACTACCACTCATACAGTCATACTACAGAGCAAGCTATGAGGCTTCCTCTGCTGGTGGCGGCGTGTTGCACCGTCTGGGCGCTCACCGTCTGGCCGCATTGCGCGGAGGCGAAGGCGAAGGCGAAGGTCAGGCACTTCAAATGGGAGGTGAGCGAAATGTTCTGGTCGCCGGACTGCGAGGAGAAGGTGATCATCGGCATCAACGGGCAGTTCCCCGGCCCGACGATCCGCGCCCGCGCCGGCGACACCATCCACGTCGAGCTCAAGAACGCGCTGCAAACCGAGGGCGTCGTCATCCACTGGCATGGCATCAGACAGGTACTAACATGCTTGCTCGGGTCTGATGAGCTCGGAGCTCTGTTGCTGGCCTTGATGTTTTTCAGCTAGTAATAAGATTCGATGCTGGAACATGCTGACAGATTGGGACGCCGTGGGCCGACGGCACGGCGGCGATCTCCCAGTGCGCCATCAATCCTGAAGAAACCTTCACCTACCGCTTCGTCGTGGACAAAGTTGTTATACAACTGCTTCTGATCATCTTTCATCCTGAATGTTTTCATGCCGAGAAATTCACTGAATTCATGGGTGCAGCCGGGAACGTACTTCTACCACGGGCACTACGGGATGCAGAGGGCGGCGGGGCTGTACGGGTCGCTGATCGTGGACGTGGCGGAAGGGGAGGAGGAGCCGTTCAAGTACGACGGCGAGCTGAACCTGCTGCTCAGCGACTGGTACCACGAGAGCATCCACACCCAGATGGTCGCCCTCTCCTCCACCCCATTCAGGTGGGTCGGCGAGCCGCAGGTACCCTCTCACGATCACGAAACTGCATGCACTGCTGCTCTGTTTTTGGCATCACAGATATATTAGGAACCTTCTTCGCTTGATTATATTGGTTCTCATGCCATTTCCTATTTGAAAAACATAGTAGAAAGGGACATATTTCCTTGTAGAAAATGAAACAGAAATTGTTACTACTTACTAATACGGAATAATGCATTTTTACATTGGGCATCAATTATTGGCATGTCATACAATTTGTTTGCTCTAAAATTTTCTTCTTGTTTGGTTGATGCTTGGACTATAGTTTAGCACAAATGCTGGGGGCTTGCTGGACCAGCCACCGAAGTAAAGCAGACATGGCCATGTGCTTGATAGTGTCCACACCCAGAGAGCTTTGCCAGCAATCATAAAAAAAAAAAAAACTGAACATGCATGCAAGCAAGTCCCACTGAGCTGATCACAAAGGCACAAACTGCAAAATTTTCAAACCTCAGCCCCACTGGGCTTTCCTGAAAAGAAGTACCCCACTTCAAAGGACACACATCAAGTGTAGGGCACTTTGGGCGCAATGCTAGCAGCATGTGTACAAAAAATGGCAGTGTCGACCATGTTCCAACGCACTCTTTTTCCACAACAGTTGTATAGACGCATTGTAAAAAAAACATTTTCTGAAGAAAATTGTGTGATTGTGGAGAAGAAAACCAGTGCCTACCAATTTACCGAAGGGCCGGCGACATGATCTTGAGAGAGGACACATGCTGTCATGTCGCAGTGGTGCGCGCATACTAGAGCATCCATGCAACCAGCTTTGTCTCTGCGTCTTGGGAACATGTCTCTGTGCAGAGCCATGATGCAGATTGCAGATGTGTGTTTTGTTTTCTAATCTTGGACGACTATGGTGCAGTCTCTGCTGATCAATGGAAGAGGCCAGTTCAACTGCTCGCTGGCCGCGGCGCACACGCCGGGGGCCACACAATGCGCCGCCGTGAACCGGCAGTGCGCGCCAGTGGTGCTCCCCGTGCAGCCGAACAAGACCTACCGGCTCAGGGTGGCGAGTACCACCTCGCTCGCGTCTCTCAACCTCGCCGTCGGGGTAAGCAACCCGTTGCGAATCAAAGATCAAAAACTAATTCCTCACGAACAAAATGATTGACGCCTTGGCTGCATGTTTTAATCCCGGCAGAACCACAAGCTGACGGTGGTGGAAGCCGACGGCAACTACGGGGACCCGTTCGTCGTCGACGACATCGACCTCTACTCCGGCGACAGCTACTCCGTCCTCCTGACGACCGACCAGGACCCCTCGTCCAACTACTGGGTCAGCGTCGGCGTGCGGGGCCGCCTGCCGAAGACGGCGCCGGCGCTGGCCGTGCTGAACTACCGTCCCAACAGCGCGTCCAAGCTGCCAGCCGTGGCGCCGCCGGTCACCCCAGAGTGGAACAACTACACGCACAGCAAGGCGTTCACGTACTGCATCCGCGCCCGCGCCGGCACGCCCCCGCCGCCGGCCGAGGCCGACCGGCGCATCGAGCTGCTCAACACGCAGAACAGGATGGACGGGCACGTCAAGTGGTCCATCAACAACGTCTCCATGGTGCTCCCGGCGACTCCGTACCTGGGCTCCCTCAAGCTCGGGCTCAAGTCGACGCTGGCTGCGGCGCGGCCGGCGGAGACGTTCAGCCGCGCGTACGACGTGACGCAGCCGCCGGCGAACCCGAACACGACGGTGGGCGACAACGTGTACGTGCTGGGGCACAACACCACCGTGGATGTGGTGCTCCAGAACGCGAACGCGTTGGCGCAGAACGTCAGCGAGGTGCACCCGTGGCACCTCCACGGGCACGACTTCTGGGTGCTGGGGTACGGCGACGGCGCGTACCGCGGGGATGCAGCCGACATGGCGAGGCTGAACCTGCGCGACCCGCCGCTGCGGAACACAGCGGTTATATTCCCGTACGGGTGGACGGTGCTCCGGTTCGTGGCGGACAACCCCGGCGTGTGGGCGTTCCACTGTCACATCGAGCCGCACCTCCACATGGGCATGGGCGTCATCTTCGCCGAAGCGGTCGACCGCGTCGGCAAGGTGCCCAAGGAAGCAGTGTCGTGTGGCGCCACGGCCAAGGCGCTGATGACCGGCGATGTGCCGTGAGCGGGCTGAGATGTGACAAGCTGCATGTTATCATTAGTTCGGTTTCTGCTCGTTGGTTATTAAGCAATTCTTCTCTTTCTTTTAGTTCTTGAGAAGTGGTCGTGCGTTATTGTAGTAATATTGTTTAGCATATGTTGCATTAGATTGCAACAATATAAGGGTTTGATTGTCTGATGCAACAAGAGGGTATCATGCATGGCCATAGCAATGTCCTTAGCTGACATTGCTTCCTTCCACAATTCTGTCCTGTATTGAATCTCTCAATTCTCGTGTGAAGAATATCCTCCTATTTGGGATTAAGTCCTTAGCTGACATTGCTTCCTTCCACAATTCTGTCCTGTATTGAATCTCTCAATTCTCGTGTGAAGAATATCCTCTTATTTTGGCTTAATAGAAGACATGAATTCGTTAATTTTTCTCTCTAAGTACATCTCTTCCATGATGATCTAAACCATACACCTTTTCTAAATTCATAATTCGACCATGTACTACAATTGCACAACTGAAGTTTACCAATAGCAGTGGGCTTGGATCCCAAAATAGAAATGGGTTTGGAAGATTGGAAGTGAGCCAACTGTTGAGCCCATGATCGGTTGAGGAGTCCAAAAGCGGATCATGTAATTTGTTTTTTTAAGAATGATCACGTAATTTGTTGGCTTGTAATTTGTTTTTTTAGAAAGATCACAATTACTTCCTCCATCTCAAAATTCTTTTTAAATTTTCAAACATCTCCCTTTGACTATTCGTCTTATTCCAAAATTTTATTAAAAAATTATTTATTTTATTATAAAATGATTCATTATTAGAAGTACTTTAAGCTTTACTTATTTATTTTTTATTTTTGTAAACTTTTTGAATTAAACGAATGGTCAAACATTGATTTTTAAAAATAAAAAACATTATTTATTTTAAAACGGAGGGAGTACAGGAAATAAGCGTCGAAAAACAGAAATATGTCCAAAACTCAACAATGCAGCCGAAACTTCCGCGTATACAACAACCCCCTCGATAGCCAAGGACCACTATATATACTCGGCCCCTTGTACGCCTTTCCGTCATCGAAAAGTTATAGCAGATCTATCGAAGTAGATTCCACGTGCCAATGGAGATGGGTGGCAAGATGGCGACGCTGCTTCTTCTTCTCGCCGCCCTTGCCCTTCTCCTTCCCTCGTCGTGCATCGGCACAAAGCACCAGGTCATCAGCGAACCATCGTGGGGCTTAATCGTCGACGACCCCGTCACAGGTAAGCAGAACCACTTCGCCTTCCAGCCCAACGAGATCCCGCTCCCGGACGGCGCCACCGGCGCCGAAAGTCTCGCATTCGACCGCAGGGGCAACGGCCCCTACACCGGCGTCTCCGACGGTCGCGTCGTCAAGTGGGACGGACGCGCCGGCGTATGGACCACGTTCGCGTACAGCCCCAACTACAACAAGCTCCCTCAGTGCAACAAGACGTCCGGCGATCGGTGGGCGACAGGGAACGAGACCGTCTGCGGCCGCCCGCTCGGCCTCCAGTTCTTCGGCAAGACCGGCGAGCTGTACATCGCCGACGCGTACCTGGGGCTGATGAAGGTCGGGCCGCAGGGCGGCGAGGCGGAGGTGCTGGCCACGGCGGCCGACGACAGCGTGCCCTTCACCTTCGTCAACGGCCTCGACGTCGACCAGGCGACGGGCGACGTTTATTTCAGCGACAGTAGCCGCGTGTTCCAGCGCCGGCACAACGTGCAGATCATGTACAACCGCGACGCCACCGGGCGGCTCCTCAAGTACGACGCGCGGACGAAGCGCGTCGCGGTGCTCAAGGCCGACCTGCCCTACCCGAACGGCGTGGCGGTGAGCGGGGACCGGACGCACGTCGTGGTCGCGCACACCTGGCCGTCCAAGGTGTTCAGGTACTGGATCGCGGGCGCCAAGGCCGGGCAGTACGAGCTCTTCGCCGACGTGCCTGGGTACCCCGACAACATCCGGCGCGACGGTACCGGAGGCTTCTGGGTGGCGCTCAACCGGGAGAAGATCATCTTCACCGCCGCAGGGGCGCCCGCGCCGGCGCCGGCTTCTTCCGTTCCCAGGCCGCACCTCGTCGGCGTCCGGATCGACGGCCGTGGCAAGGAGCAACAGCTGCTGACGGCGCCCAGGGGCGTCACGCTCAGCGACGTCGCCGAGAAGGACGGCAAGCAGCTGTGGCTCGGGTCCGTGGAACTCGGCTACGTCGGCGTAGTCGATTACATCATGATCAGATAGATTAGATTCGAATGTGTTTCTTTGGTTTTAGTTGATCGCAGGATGGTAAGATAGATCAGTAGATTAGATTAGAATTGGTTTCTCTGGTTATGTTAGCTGCAAGTGTGTTCGTGCGGTGTTAGTTCCCGTTGGATTCCAGTTACGGGATTTAATGAGAACAGTTAGTTTTATTTTGGAATAAAGAATTTATTCTTATCGTTTCTAACAACTGGGTGATATTGATAAGCGTGGCTCGCGGGCCGGCTGCCGACGACGGCGCCGGCGACCACCAGGCCTCACGCACAAAAAGGCATTCGTCGATCGTTGTAGTCGTAGCGCTTCCGGGCACGCCAATGCCGCATCGAAACCACGGTGGCTGACGAAACCACAAGGCGAACGTCCGCGGGCACGACGACCTCTGTTTGCTGCTGCGGCAGCGGGCGGCGGCACCCATCCGATCCGCCGCAGAACACATATGTCTATTCCTTCGTTCATCTACGGCCCAACCAGCCCACCTTATTATGGGCTTCATTGTTTCACTGTACCAATGTTTCTGTAATTTTTTTTTCTGAACTGATGAAGCCATCACATCAAGTTCAGCCATTGGATGTGCGCTCGTCCTGCATCAATAAAAAGCTTTCCAATATTTATTAAAAAAAATTGGCGTCAGTTTGAGGAAGATTTTTTTTTGCGATATACTGAATTTACTATGAAAAAAAAACTATATTTACATAAGAAATACAGCCGTGTTTCACATGGTGGGCCACACCCAGACACAGGCATGGCGCGTGTCGTCCCGTTCGGCCCTTTCCGGTGCCCGCACGATTCTCTGCCCTCTCCTCTGTCGCTCCAAAAGCAAGCTGACAAGGACCTGATTGACACGGCGACGATGGCGCCGGCGGCGAGCGCTCTCTCCCGGCCGATCGTGCACGAGGAGGATTCCTGGCGTGCGTGCTTCACGACCACCCGACAGCAGTCAAGATGTAAAAGTGAAGCGAATATTATTGTTAACTCGTATATTCGCTTTTCGTAAAAACTATATTAGTGACTTTCGTAGATTAACGATATTTTATTCGTGTTTTAATAATAATTTATTCGTAAAGCCTATTAAACAAGCGAATATATTCACAACAACTCGTAAAAACTCAACTTTATTATATTTATTTTACTTATACTAATTTGTATCAAGTTGTTTACTATTATTTAAAATATTCTTCAATAAATTTTAGTAGAATTCATTGAATTTTATAGTGTGAACGTAAGATTTTAATTCTAAAGTTCAGCTTTAAACTCACTAGAACAACTAAAAAATTATGATTTTAAAGTTATTTATTAATATTTTAAACTAGTTGCATATATAATAATAGAGTGATAAATTGTGTTAAATGAACAAATTATTAGATTTTCGTGATAATAACATATTTTCTGTATGTTAAACGATTTGATTCGCGAATTTCTGCAAAAGCTCACGTATTTAATTTGCGGCTACCCACGCCGCTCGCGGGTGCAACATACCCGCTCCTTGCATCTTGAGACAGCAGACACGGAGTACGATTTCGCGCGTCCGTTCGTTCGGAAGCGACCGACGATGTTGGTGTTACCGCAGAAAAATTTTAAGTTCGATCTTGTAATGGAGGACCAGGGCTACAGGGGATCTGCTTGCAGTCTTGGTTTCAAAAAATGTTAGAAACCCGTAAGCTATCACAAAGTAAAATTAGTCCGACTTGGTTAGTAAAATTTATCGGTTTTTAATAAAAAAAAACTGAACTGTTGTATTGTAACAAAATATTTTTTGATCAATTTTAACAATGAACCGGTTGTTTTTTTATACTGTTTAAAACTGATCTGATTACGGTTTTGTTAACCTGCAATTCCAATATTTCCAGCCTAGAAAACAATGTTCGCGCATGACCGCTCGCCCGTCGGAGATTTACTTTTTTTAAAAAATAGTTGGGAATTTGAATGATAAGTTCAGTGTCTCATGAACAGCCACCAATATGGCAGACCGATTTGATAATATTCGCCCCCACCGTCAAATTATGGAGGATGAAGAGCTGTCCATGTCACCTGGCTTTCTCCGTGTCGAGGCCACGAGAATGACGCTTAATCGAAGTCGCCAACTTTCACACTCGCCAAAGCTGGATTCGCCTGACAGTCCACAAAGTAGGATTTGATTATCTACAGCTAGGTGAAGCTCAACCTTTAATTGTGTGAATTGGTGTGTTAATCTTCAAACCAAAATAGGGAACGTGCTTATTTTTCGTCACCAACTTTCACACTCAACAAAGCCTGAATTTGGCTTCTAATCAGATCAGGACATGATACATGTTTTCTTCATGGGGATGGGGAGCCACATTACCATTTGGCCAAATACGATAATAACCTCGTGAAGATACTTTTGTAGACTAAAAAATTTCCTTTGCCCAAATATGAAGCTTTTTTTTTAACTTTGGCACTAAATTGATGTTTTGCTATATGTTCGCAAAACAAAGGTTTGTAATGTATTATAACTATCATTAAGAAAAAGAAGGTTTGTCTACAAGACGCCGGATTTGAAATTCTTGTCTATAGCATAATGAAGTATTTTTTGTTTGTAGGACACTTAGACGATGTCCTAAAGGTTTTTAAACCATATGTTCTGCAGACAACCTGGAAAGAAAACTAGCTCTTCTAGCTGGAACTGACTAATGAGAATATATACCGCAAGCCGAAGCTTGGAGAACAACCACTACTTTTCTATACATCTATTAAGGATCCAGATCTTCTGCTTGTCCTCATCAGCCGTCACATACTTTATTTTTTTTTTCGCCTCCTATAAGTGAGCGACGCCGGTCCTTGCCACCCTCCACGCAGAGCTGCTGAGAGAGAGATCCTTCTTGAAAGGACTCTGGCCAATCCTCGCAGCCACTATGGCCAATCATCGGGGCTCTGTGGCAGTGCAGCACCTGCTCATGTGTTGCGCTCTGACGCTGCTGTTTGCTCGCCGTGTTGCTCCAGCCTCTCGCGGTTTCATGTCCCCTGCTCCGGCTCCATCCTACCCTGCAGCTCCTGCTGCGACTCCGGCGATCCCTACCACCGCTCCGGACCCAACTCCGGAGCCAACCTCCCCTGCAGCTCCTGCTCTGACTCCAGCGAACCCTACCACCGCTCCGGCTCCAGCTCCGGGCCCGAGCCCTCTGCATTTCATATGGAACGTCGAGTACATTTTGTGGGCGTCGGACTGCAGTCAGCGCGGGATGATCGGGATCAACGGCACGTTCCCCGGTCCCAACATCACTGCCAAAGCCGGTGACCGTATCGTTGTCGTGGTGAACAACCTCCTGCACACCGAGGGAGTGGTCATCCATTGGCACGGAATAAGACAGGTGACACATGCATCCAAGTAAAATTTACTACTACTACCCCTTTTTGTTCCCTCTGATGGGAAGGCTGCGAGTAACATGTGAGAGTGGATGGTGCAGATTGGGACGCCATGGGCTGATGGAACGGCGTCGATATCACAGTGCGCCATCAACCCAGGGGAGTCCTTCACCTACAGCTTCACGGTTGACAAGGTATTAATTTTTTTTTTTTGAGGAAAGGATTAAGGCTGACAAGGTATTCAGTCGCATGTTTTCATTATTCTTTTCTGATGATGAGGAAAATCATCAGTATTCAGTCTTGCATAGTTTCTTGCACTGCCATCCATGGCAACGCTAGTATTGGTGGTCTGACGCACCCAAAATCCGAAATGCATGCAGCCGGGGACCTTCTTCTACCACGGGCACTTCGGGATGCAGAGGGCGGCAGGGCTGTACGGGTCGCTCATCGTCAACGGCACCGACCAGCAGAAGGAGCCCTTCGCCGACGAGTACGACGGCGAGCTGAACATGCTGCTCAGCGACTGGTACCACGAGGCCGTCTACGCGCAGGCGGCTGGGCTCGAGCGCAAGGGCAAGCATTTCCAGTGGATCGGTGAGCCTCAGGTATCAGACAAAACTGACACACAACACACCGCCGTTTAAGTTCCTAATTTAATTAGATGGTTTATTACCAAACCTGAATTTGTCGTTGCGAATTGGTGCAGACGATTCTGATCAACGGGAGGGGGCAGTACGACTGCACGCTAGGCGACGTCGGCGAGTTCCAGAGGGGAATCCGCCGCGACGTCGAGAAATGCGACGCCAAGACCAAGATGGACCAGATGAAGGATGTGGTGGAGAAGTGCGATAGGAACTGCAGCAAGGACGGGATGACGGCGGCGGCGAAGGCAGTGTGCGAGGACGAGAAGAAGGTGAGCTGCGAGACGATCATGAAGAGCGAGTGCGGGCCGTTCTGCAGGGACACGCAGTGCGGGCCGGTGGTCTTCGACGTCGAGCCGGCGAAGACGTACCGGCTCAGGATCGCGAGCACCACCTCGCTCTCTGCACTCAACGTGCAGATCCAAAGGGTACGTACGCGAGAGGGGAAAAAAACAATTGCACAGAGTGAAACAGAGACGCCAGTACTACAATTTTACAACTCTGCATGATCATTGTATCTTTTGATACAGCATAAGCTGAAGGTGGTGGAGGCCGACGGGAACTACGTCGACCCGTTTGTGGTCGACGACATCGACATCTATTCCGGCGAGAGCTACTCAGTCCTCCTCCAGACCGACGCGGCGTTAACGGGGTCCTACTGGATCTCTGTCGGCGTGAGGGGCCGAAGACCGAAGACGCTGCCGGCGCTGGCCATCCTCAGGTACTCGAACAGCGACTCTGCCTGGCCGACGGAAACGCCTCCGGAGACACCGAGATGGGACGACTTGGACCGCAGCAAAGCGTTCACCTACAGGATCAACGCTTCCACCTCGCAGAAGGTGCCGGAGCCAACCGGCGGCTCGCCGATCGTGATGCTCAACACGCAGGACGTGGTGGAAGGGCAGGTGAAGTGGGCGATCAACCACGTCTCGCTCCGGCTCCCGGCCACCCCGTACCTCGGCGCCTACTACGCCGGCGTGGAGCGCGACGTGTTCGACACCGCCGAGGCGCCGCGCACGTTCAACAGAAACTACGACATCAGGAAGCCGCCGGAGGAGCAGGATCCGGCGGCGAAAACTCCGACGACGGTCCGGGACCAGGTGTACAGGTTCAGGGACGGCGAGGTCGTGGACGTGGTGATCCAGAACGCGAACGCGCGCGAGAAGGGCGTGAGCGAGTCGCACCCGTGGCACCTCCACGGGCACGACTTCTGGGTGCTGGGCTACGGCGAAGGGCGCTACGACCCTGCCACGGACTGGACGGTCCGCAACACGACGCACCCGCCGCTGCGGAACACGGTGGTGGTGTTCCCGTTCGGGTGGACGGCGATCCGGTTCGTGGCGGACAACCCCGGCGTGTGGGCGTTCCACTGCCACATCGAGCCGCACCTCCACATGGGCATGGGCGTCGTCTTCGCCGAAGGGATCGAGAGGCTGCACGAGCTCAAGGAGCACGCGCCCAAGGAGGCCTTCATGTGCGGAGTGGTCAGCACGCGGGCGACGGTGCCTCTGCCACTCGCGCCGGCCGCGTCGCCGTCGCCGTCGCCGTGAGCCGGAAACGTCGTAGTTCTCCTCGCATGCCCGTTCCAGTATGCACAACTATATGTGGTGTGTGTTGTCTATCACCTACTAGTTAACTGTAGGTGCTGTTGTTAATCTTCCTTTGTGGAGTTCAAATGCAGAGCCACACAAGTGACATGAATGAAGTCGTCGTGATTGTTTCTCGCGACATCTTATTGGTCACCTTTCCATGAAGCAACAAGAGGCTTCTCTTGGTAAGAATCTAGAGGCCGAGCGGGGTCCGTCCAAACGGACGTTCACCACGCGTACAAATGTGACGCCCCTGAGCTGCGACAACGACCTCTAGCACATCTGCACATGTCTCTCGGCAACTTTGTGTGTTTGGAGCAGCGAAGAGCACATGTTTCTCGGCAACTTTGTCTGATGGATTGCGAAGGGTCACCTCCATGGAATCGTTGTGGGTCTATTCATTGTTTTGGTTGCGACTGCTCGTGCTTACCCTTGTGTTTCGCCTTGAGTGATTCCGCCCGATTGCCAGCTTCAAAGATATCTTCTTCCATTTACGATTGCGATATAAAATGGAAAGCATAGAGAAGAAAGCAGGGACATTTACGACAATGCGTTTTCTTTTTCAAAGCTCCGATTTTCAGGCTGACACTGAAAGTTTGCAAAAGTGCAGACACCTGTCTACCTTTCTCCCGTGTCGTGAAACACGACCGAATATTATTCTTGGGTCCATTCATCCAGAATAATTGATTGAAGATCTTGATCACTTTTGTATACATTTATTACCAAGGCACTTCATTATTTAAGGTTCTCATCACATCAAAACCATTACATATCGTAAAAAAGCAGTGCACACCGTATTGTTAACTTCACGTACTAATGTACTGGAACGGGCATGCGAGGAAACCATTACCCAACTTCTCCAGCCATGTCACGGTGACGGGGGCAATGGCGATGTGGCTGGCGCAACAGGGACCGCTGCTCTGGTGGCCTGCCCGCACATCACGGCCTCCTTGGGCACGTTGAGCTCTCGCAGCCGCTCCATCCCTTCTGCGATGATGACGCCCATGCCCAGGTGAAGGTGCGGCTCGATGTGGCAGTGGAACGCCCACACGCCGGGGTTGTCCGCCACGAACCGGAGCGCCGTCCACCCGCCCGGAAACAGCACCACCGTGTTCCGCAGCGGCGGGCTCGCCGTGTCGAGCGTCTTCGAGTCCCGCTCGTGGTCGTAGCGCCCCTCGCCGTAGCCCAGCACCCAGAAGTCGTGCCCGTGCAGGTGCCACGGATGCGACTCGCTCACGCCCTTCTCGAGCGCGTTCGCGTTCTGGAGGATCACGTCGACCACCGTGCCGTTCGCGATCTTGTACACGCGGTCGCTCGCCGCCGTCGGCGCCCGCGCCTCCGGGGCCTGCGCGTCCGGCGGCTTCTCGATGTCGTACCCGCGGTCGTACGTGTCCGGCGACTCCGTGCCGGCGTCGAACGCCACGGACTCGATGCCGTAGAAGTAGGCGCCGAGGTACGGGGTGCGCGGGAGCGAGAGGGTCACGTGGTTGATGGCCCACTTGACGTGCCCGCCCACCCAGTTCTGCGTGTTCAGCATGACGATCCGCCGGTCCACGGTCGCCGGCGGCGGGGCCGTGCCCTCCCGGGCTTTGATCCCGTACGTGAACTCCTTGCTGCGCGTCACGTTGTCCCAGGCCGGGGTCGCCGGAGGCGCGCCGGCCGGCCAGCCAGACTCGCTGGCGGTGTAGTTTAGGATGGCCAGCGCGTTCGGCGTCTTTGGCCTTCGCCCCCTCACGCCGACGGAGATCCAGTAGGGCGCCGGTGTACGGTCCGTCTTGAGCAGGACGGAGTAGCTCTCGCCGGAGTAGATGTCGATGTCGTCGACGTCGAACGGCGCGACGGCGTTGCCGTCGGCCTCCACCACCGTCAGCTTGTGCTGCACAGGATATTACCCCTCGTTTTTAATCAGTCACTCTCCCAGAAGACGTCGCAGTCGTATTTGGGGATTCTCTCTGACTTCGTCGCTTACCCCTTGGACCTGCACGTTGAGAGCGGAGAGGGACGTGGTGCTGGCGATCCTGAGGCGGTACGTCTTCCCCGGCTGGACGTCGAAGACGACGGGCGCGCACTGGGTGCCCTCGCAGAACGGCCCACACTCGCTTCTCCTGATCAACTCGCACCGCTCGCTCTTGTCGCCCTCCTTGCAGAACGCGTCTGTCTTCCTCCTGTCGCAGGACTTGCGGTCGCCGTCCATCGTCCCCAGCGAGCAGTCGAACTGCCCTCTGCCGTTGATCAACAACGTCTGCGAATCACAAGCTAAATTATTCTACTACTCCATCATGTATGAATCGGCCGTGTGCAGATCTGAATTTAGTTTCCCGTGCCTGGGGCTCGCCGACCCACTGCCAGTGCTTGTCCTTGCCGTCGAGCCCCGCCGCCTGCGCATAGACGCTCTCGTGGTACCAGTCGCTGAGCAGCATGTTGAGCTCGCCGTCGTACTCGTCGGCAAAGGGCTCCTTCTGCTGGTCGGTGCCGTTGACGATGAGCGACCCGTACAGCCCGGCCGCTCTCTGCATCCCGAAGTGACCGTGGTAGAAGAAAGTCCCGGGCTGTGTGTGGAACACGAGTTGGTTCAACGCAACATCAATTATTCATAGTTTTTCCAGACAAAATCGACTGATGTACTTTGTGGGTGGCCCGGGTTACCTTATCTGCCACGAACTCGTAGGTGAACGTCTCCTCCGAGTTGATTGGGCACTGGGATATCGCTGCGGTGCCATCGGCCCACGGAGTCCCAATCTGCACCATGGTAGTAGCAACTAATTATCGTAATTTACAGTAATTTCCTTTGCACATAAAAGTATGCCAACAAATTAGTGATATTTTTTTTAAAAAAAAACAAAGTCTCACGTTCTCTAAAATATCTGCAGTAATTTACTCTGCACATAAATATGCGGCGTATGTTAATAAAGTAATGGTCTTTCTTAAAAAAAAACAAAGCCATTATATCGCCAGTTGCAAAGAAAACGATGCTTCATGCTCATGACAATGCCATCAAACTGTACACATGATGACTCACCTGTCTAATTCCATGCCAATGGACGACGAGCCCCTCGGTGTGGAGGCTGTTGGTGACCTCGACCCTGATCAGGTCGCCGGCGTTGGCTTCGATCGTCGGACCAGGGAACTCGCCGTTGATCCCGATCATCACGCTCTGCTGGCAGTCCGGCGCCCACATGATGTACTCCACGTTCCACGTGAAGTTTCGCGTCGTCGGAGCTGGGGCAACCCTGCCGGCAAACACAAGCATCAAGGCACAGCAAATGAGCAGTACTTGCGCTGGCATGGAGCCACAAGGCGTAGCCATGCTGCAGGCTCTATGAGGGTGTGAGGGCTCAGTAGCAGTATGGTGAGGTTGGCTTGGGGTGCCGTTCTTTTATAGGCGGTGGAAAAGAGCGTCAATGTCAAGGAGGTTTAGGTCCTTGTATATCAGGACAAGAGTGTTTCTGTCACTGAAGAAAACGATGGGTTTTGTTTTTCGGAAAAATAATTGCATTGGCATGGGAGTAAGAGTGTTTGGACATACATTTGGAGCACAAGAACCTTTTATTGAGAACTCAAAGATATTTACATTATTTCTTACGAAAAACAAATGATAAAATAATTTAATTAAATTTCACAGGAACTTTAATATCCAAAAAGATTACCACTATTATCCACACCCAAATTTCACATACTGTTAATTGAATTCGGACTGATCCATCACAAAATTTGGAAGAATTTCGCCGCATAGGTCCAACATTTAATGCGACAACGAAAGCATGCATGTTGCTTTAGCAACACATCAATGTCATCTCGTTTTCACACATGGCTAAATTACACATTCCAATAATTCTGTCACATAGGGCACAATGTATGCTGTCACCATCGTTGTCATCTTCTCGCCGGGACCGTTGTCGAGAAATAATTCCTTCAGTGACATTGCAATTCGCTCTGATCCCTAATATGCTAATGTAAACAATATAAAACTAGCCGCAATTATGGGATGATATTACATCTCAATCTTTATATTTGGATAAAGCGACAAGGTCTGAGAGGTCGTCGATCGGCGTCATTAGAGGCGGGCAAAGAGCAAATTATAAGGGCGATGAAGGCAAGCACTGTCATTGATAAGCATCCTAAGAGACTCGGTTCCAAGCCGTCGGAGGTGACGTGGCCGGCCGGCGGCATGAGGAGATAGAACGTGGAATCCTTCCTGGCTTGACAGCGCACCGGTGAGCTTATTAGAAGCATAATTAAGGCCGTGTTTGAACCAGCAGAGATTATTATAATCTAGATTATAAAGATAGTTTATATAATCTAATTTATAAATATAATTTGATAGATGTGTCTAGAGACTAAATTATAAAAACTACGAATCTATTTTTTTCTTGACTAATGACATATTTACCCTTTGTTGTTGAGGAGAGGTGACAACTATAATAGTAATTAAAGATTTGATTAGTGCAAAAAATTGTCTTTCATTAGATATAATCATCTTTTAGTACAATGAGTTTATTATAATCTGAGTTTTCAATTTTTATAATCTAGAAAAACAAGACGTGTTTGAAACTACTAACATTAAATAATCTATTTATAATAATTTGGCTGGTTTCAAACACGGCCTAAATTGTATCATTATAAGGGATAAGGTGATTTGGTTATCATCATGATGCTAAAGTTTGTCCTTGATGGCGAGAATGTTCCCTGAAAATTTCCACTATGTATGGTTCTCATACAAGATCAAGAATTAAGAGTAGTCACAACACGGCACCCACAAGTATTGTATTCGACTTGTCATCCGATTCCGGCACCCACAAGTCTCGGGCGGACCGTTTGGGTGGGAGCAGGGGTGATAAAAGGGTGGAGTCCGCGGACTCTTTCGTAAATTTTTTCGGTGCTTATAAAATTTTAATTAAAAAATAAATAGAAATTGAGTTCAATTCTAATTTGATTCGGTTCTCTCTAATTTTAATTTATTTTCTTCGGACTGTTTTCATAGAGCCATTGGTGGCGGGAGGGGCAGAGGATGTTGGCAGCGGCATGCTGCATGCGGCGCATCTTCTTCCACATGGAATATATTGTCTATTCTTTAATTATTGTCGTTGTTGATTTTTAATTAACCTACCTCAATCTGTTTGAGACTAAAGGCTTTGTATTTTGTTGTTGTTGATGATTTTTAATTTTAATTTTGATCATTTGTCTTATTTAAAAAAATTTGATGAATATCATATATTTTATTATAATTTAGTTTATTACTAAATATATTTTAATCACAGCTTATAATTTTATACATTTGAATTTATTTTTTATATAAAATAAATAGTTAAAATTGAAACTATTTAACAGCGACAACAATGGACCCTTGAGTACGTCGTCGTAGGGGAAGGGGGCGGGGAGGGAGCACCGCTCTCCTGTAACCAGCACTGACAAGTGATTGAGACTGATGAACTGTTTGGCTTGGCCAAGATGGTGTTTGAATCTCATCGATTCTAAGAATCCATGTAAAAAAAATCCGATAATTTTTCAAATAGGTGAGATTTTAAAAATTGTAAAATCTTATAAAATCCTATAGATTTAAATATTATTCAAATTTTTATACCATAATACAAACCAATATATGATAAAATCACGTAATCCAAACAATTGAGATTTTAAATTTTTAAAATTTGAATTATAAAATATAAAAATCTAGCTAAAATCTCATGATACAAACGGTAGAGATTTTAAAATTTTAAAATTCAGATTTTAGAATCCAACAATCCATCATCTGATTCTTAGATTGAAGCGGGGCCCAAGAAAGCTGCAGGCTCAACGGTTCTTTTCTTGAATGGGCTGGGCTAGTCCGGGGCTGGTTGTTTATTCTGTTCGCTTCGTGGGCTCCCCACCTTACTGGATTTCTTTAGCACTGTAGTGTTATTTAGCAGCTTATGACTGACTTTTAATTGGTGGCGTTGATTCAAGTTACTCTTTTTAATTATTACTCTCAGATGTAAATGGTGCCTTTTAAATTGACATTTCGTTTTTGACATTTCAACAGCTCCTATAAGTGGTAGGTATTCGTACTCTCTGAGAGCATTTTCGTGAAGGCCTTATCCAAGGCTACTACCTCATGGTGTTCCTTTTTTTTTTTTCTGTAGTTCACCAGTATCACCTTAAAAACATGGTACAGGTCCAGAGGAATTGATCCCCTAGCATTACAGTAGCCAATATATATAGATAGATGTAAATGTTGCCTTTGGATTTACATTTCGTTTTAGGCACCAATAAACTTATTTTAGGTAGCTCATCAATATTGCCTCAAAAATATGACACATGACTTGATGCATTTCAAAACGCCCCTTTTTCTTGTTCCTGCATACGTGTATGGTAGAGCGATTCCTACCGATGTACATACCAGATCTGCTGCCTTGAGTATGTTGAAATAAATTGTTTCCAATAAAAAAAATTCGTCATGGAGAATAATATGGTACTAGTAATTTTGGTTCAATTTTAATGGCTGTGTTGGTCACTATACATATATATCGGTGTATGCTTTTTTTTTTTCTAATCAACATAAGAAAAACCCAACCAAATAAAATGGTTAAAAAATAACAACACACCACACAATCTGGTAAACGCGTGAATCCAAACTGCAGAAACTCAAATCACAGTCACAATACAGTACACACAATACAATCTCTGGTGAACATGCATGAAATCAAATGGGGCACACTCAAACCATGATTACAAATCAGGGACAAGGATCATGCACCACAAATAACTGAAGCAATCTCGTTCCTGTCGTTGCTGGTGGCGCTCGGCTCGACGGACATTGGCACAGTGCTCGCCGGCAGCCTACTACTCGTCACGGCTGCTGCTGTTGCTGTTGCAGCAGCAGCAGATGCGGTCGAGGCAGCACTCGCAGGAATGGTAGCAGCAGAAGCAGCACATCGCGGTGAAGAGGCTGTGATCGGTCGAGCGAGCATGCACAGGTGAGGTGACGATCAAGTCAGTTAATGTGCTTCCTTTATGTTCTTGTGATATTTGCAGATCTGATCTTTTTTTATTTTTATAGTGTCGTAACCGTAGATAGATAGATTATCTAAGGAAAAAATGAATTAACATGGAAATAAAAAACGCTTAGGTTTTGCAAGTTTACGAATAAAATAGAGAACCTTCAAGCTAGCCTGCCCTCCAAGGCTTTATTGTAAAATTTATACTGTTCTCTTTTGTTTTGGCCTTTTGTACTTCGTGCAAAGAAAACATACTGCTGGCCTAGCTAGCGCACATAATTATGCTCACCCAACGTATAACTGGTAACTGAAAAACAAAAGAGATGTTTGATGCAGGATGAACTTGGTCATATGAGCTCAAGATCAAGGGCAAGTAATGTCTACGGTAATGTTTGGATGAATATATTTTTTGCACAATTTAATCATCTAGAGAATACAGACCCAATGAACCGCGCCTGAATCAAATAAAAAAGAACAGGATCTGATGGCCGTACCATGCATAGAAGCATCCCCGATCCTTGCTGCGCTTCTGGCAGGTCTCGAAGTAGGACATTTCTTGGGCCTCCGGAGGGTTATACATCTTGATGATGCCTTCCTATGCATATTTGTGTGTTCAGATCTGTGGTCTAACACCTCGATCGATCAGCTGCTCAAGATGAAGAAGCAGCAGCAGCAGGTCGATCGAGCTCTGTGATGTGTTTATGGATGTACTTCCTCCGTTTATTTTTATAGATTGTTTTAGCTTTAAATATGAGAATTAAAAAAAATGAAAAGAAATGAGATAAAATAGAGATTTATCGAGAAGAAAAAAAATTGTATTGAAAAGAGAAAAAAATTATTAAAAAGTGAAAATAATATATATTAAAAAATAAATTTTAAATGCTAAAATGATTTATATCTGTGAACTTATAAACGGAAGAGTACTGTCTATCTACTGGCCAAATTCTTCTTGATCTATCGACCTGCTTTTACACACGGCACCCTGGCTTGCAAAAGGCCGTACTTATAGAGCAGGAGGAGGAGGCCACCATTAATTATTATTTTGTCGCAGTGCTAATTAACGACTCTTGCATCACATTGGCTCGTTGTCAACTTTAATGGGCTGTGATGGTACTTTAGTCCGATCGACTGAGCTGCCGTGACCTAGTTTTCTTTGAACTGCTCAAGAGGCTGTTTGATATAGCTCTAGCTCTAAAAAAAAAAAAATACAGAGTAGTTCTTGTAGCTTCATATGTTTAACTGTCATCATATTTATATTTTAGATTAAAATAAAAAATAAAACAATTTATTTTATTTTGTAAGCTTCAACTCTAAGTATTAATCTCGAAGCTGAAATTATATCAAACAAATCATAACAATTTAAAAATGGAGAGGGGGCTAATCAACTCCGTTCAGCCCAGGCTATTTCACGCATCGGATCTGCTTGTACTCGTGTGCTGCGTCCGTGTGAGTCGAGTAACAATCGAGATCATGAGATGTTATTATAGTGCAGCTCGTACATCGACTTTTTCGTTATTTTATAACACCTTTAAAAATGATTCTCGCCAGGCAGGAGTTCAAATCTTACAAGCAGAGCCGCCATGTGAATCGTGCCGTCCAGATCATAATATCATGGCACTACACTACATAGAACAACGCTTATAATTTGTTTTAAATTGCCTTGATAAATGGTCCTACCTACAAGTCCATGATTTGTGCGTCGCAAAAGTTCAAAGCTACATCCGCATCCCGACGCAAACCGCGCTAATCTAAATTCTAAAATAATCTTAGCCTACGAAGAAACCAACGCACTTTGTGGTGTTGCCGTCAACTTTTAGGTCATAGTCTCACCTGACCTTTTATTGATGATAACATGACGAGATATATATTTCGGTGGCGGTCAGATTGGTCTGTTTTTAATTTGCTCAGGACCATGGCCCATGGGGTGTTCATTGGAGCGTATAAGAGCAGTTAACTATCAGATGACACATTGCAGATGTTTAATCAAGGAGTCATAATAACAATCAATGGGTGAGAGGTCATATCGCGCAGAGTCGATGGCGTGTTACGGTTGTTTTCATAAGGGCTGTTTGTTTTTAAAAAGTTTCATAGAATTTTTCCGATATTTTATTTCTTGCTTTGTTGCTGGCTTGACGGGATCAGGTGGTGAAATAGTCCAACGAGGCTTAAGTTTGGGATGCGGACAAAACTATCGATCGGATTTAAAACTGGGGTGACAGGTACACCAACTTGCAAGACAGTTTGGAAACTTCGTCCTGTGCTTCTCGCTTCCAGCAGTATTTTCCTTAGCGTCTAGGAGATGGGATAAGACAGAGATCACAAGGTCTGTCAACGTATGAGTGCATTGGGTAAATCGATCCACATCTGCAGACGATAGCCAAGGGGTTTGGTCAGATGATGCTAGCCGAAGGTTCGGCTTAGCATGAGATCGAGCATCGGTATAGCAGCTCTCCAGAAAGAACCTTAAGCCAATTCAATCTTGCATTTGGCACAGGCGCTTTCTGAGAGCTTGAGGACAGAAGAACTCTGCGCTGTAGATGGTATGGCAGCTGTTTTAAACTCTATTTTTAATTGGTAAAGATTTGTACTCCATTGGATACCTAACAAATTGCCTATGATGAGTTGGAAATGTGTTGGTTGGTTTCCTCTCATGCTTTGTTCCTCTGTCCTGGATATCAGAGTGCCGTAAGCCTGTGATGTGCTACGCGAAGCTAAGCCAAAGTGCTTTGCTTTAAGTTGCGGTTGTTCAACCTGACTTGGTTATCGAACGCAAAGCGATGTCGCAAGTCAATTTTTCTGACTAGAAATGCAACGCGGCTCGGAAGATAGTGCATCGGTTAATGGTTGACAACCGAAAAGCTTGTTTCGAAAGACACCGGCTGGCTGAGAAATAATCCAATGTGGCATTGCTGCCCTGGTACAGTGAGCAAAGCAGCAATGCTTTGTGGCATCCTTAGAACAATGCTTGTTGAACAAGGCCAGTGGAATCGTCAGATCATCTGCTCTAAAATATATTTTAATCAAAGTCAAATTTTTATCATTTTAACCATTAATAATATATAATTAAAATATTATTTTATTATATAAAAAATATATTTTTTAAATTAATCATTAAATAAACTTTCATAAAAAAATATATTTTTATATTAAAAATTATGTAATTTTTAAATATTATTGATAAAAGTTAAAAAATTTTGATCTTATTTAAACTTAAAAATGCTTATATTTTGTAACAGAGGTAGTATATTTGTAGAATGTAAGTTCTCAAAACTAGATTCCTCAGAATTACTTGTCTAATGGTACATATTGCTCGTTAAGAATCTAACCTAACAGAAACGAAGACCAGACCTCACCCAGTCTTCGACAGAATAGTAATGACGTCTGCAAGGCCGGGTGCACAAAACTGCTTCAAGGAAAACATCATGCACGAAAATAGTCCCACAGCCCGTGAGAAAAGCTTATCACCACAAAAACGGGACAGACAACACGCAAGACAAGTTGAGAAATGGTGTATTACAAGAAGCGCTCTATAATTAGAAATTCTAGTCATGTTGCAGTACATCAGATAAGGTCTCTTTAGAACTGGTGATTCTTACTCCCCTACCATCACTACGTATCCTAGCAAAACCTGGATGGAATTTCCATCGAGCAGCACCATGGATAACACTGCAGCAAAACTGACCACGAGGTGCTCTACACGTTCTCTCCAGATGGTTACTCAATCAGTCAATCTTCACTGAAGCATATATCTTCCTCACGAACCAGAAGCAAGCATAGAAGCCAATGGTACCAGTCAGCACAAAGAAGGCATAAGATATGATCAGCATGTAGCCAAAGTACAGAATGCCTGACACAAGCTTTGTTATCTCCAACTTATTGAAGAAGTAGAAGATAGCATAAGCAAACAGATAAAGAGCTGAGGAACCCGCAGTCAGGTACGCCCTCCACCACCAGTGGTAATCCTCGCTGCACAGCTGGAAGTAGCATAGCACGATTGTGATCTCAGCACAGGTTACAATGAGGATGATGAAGACTATGAACAAGAAGCCAAAGATGTAGTAGAACTGGTTCAGCCAAATAGATGTCAGTATGAAGAAGAGCTCAATAAAGACTGCACCAAATGGCAGTATGCCACCTGCAAGTATTGCAAAAGCTGGCTGTAGATACCATGCTTGCTCAGGAATTTGCCTAGGAATCTTGTTCGTCTTCACAGGGTCCTCAATGGCTGGCTGCTTGAATCCCAAGAAACTACCAACAAAGACCAGTGGCACAGAGATGCCAAACCAGAGAAGGAACAACGCAAACATTGTTCCAAAAGGCACTGCACCAGATGATTTTTCACCCCAGATCAGGGCATTCAGGAAAAAGAAGACCACAAAGATAATACCAGGAAACATGAAGGCAGTTTTGAGGGTGATCTTCTTCCATTCGGTGCCTTTAAACATCTTGTACAGGCGAGATGAGGTGTACCCTGCCAATACACCCATGAACACCCACAGTAGGACCATAGCAGTCATAAGTCCTCCACGGTTCGCAGGTGATAAGAATCCCAGCAGCGCAAACATCATGGTTACTAGTGTCATCCCAAAGAACTGCACGCCAGTTCCAACATAAACACAAAGTAGGCCTGAGTGAACAGGAGGCCTAAATACATCACCATGCACTAACTTCCATCCTGTTTCTTCCTGGGCCTCATCCTGATTGTCAAGCTGATTGTAGTTTGCAATGTCCTTGTATAGGGTTCTCATCATGATCATGGCAACCATACCAGAAAGGAATAGAACAATCATCAAGGAGTTAACAATTGAGAACCAGTGGATTTGGCTATCACTTGAAAGAAGGTAGACATCCCAGCGAGATGCCCATATGATGTCGCTAGGCTGCAATAGGTCAATTCAGAAATCAGAATTAATTAAATTAAAGGAATAAGCATCACAAAGACTGAGAAACTTGACAAAGGAGTTATACCTCAAATGTAACATCATAGGAGAACACAACATATGCATCTGGAGCAACCACTTGAGGTGTGTGGCTACCAGGCATTATCCTGATGTTAGCATTGCAAGTTTGAACTGAAGGATTCTTGTCATCCCACGCACCATATTCATGCTTAATGCTGCACACAAATCAAAAGGATAAAATAAATTAATCCAGATGAGTCCATATAAAGTACAACGTATAAAAGATCAAACCCATGATTTATCTGAAACATTTATTATTTCATTTTTACATACAAAGGGTAAAAGCATTGGGCAAAGAAATCTACAAGAGCACAAAACAATTAAAAACATATGTAAGCACTAGCAGAACAAGAAAATGATGGGAATGCATAATATGATAATACAGAAAAAATGGAGATGCTAAAAACAGTGAAACTTAAGATCACAAAGCATGATATACCTGCTAGGAATTACATGGAAGCCAACAATGCGAGCATCTGGAGAAGTTTGGTCTTCATGGTAGAGGATTTTAAAGCTCAAGTGGTTGTTGATATAATACTTGTCATCCTTAAGCTGTTATCAGCAAATCAACACAAAAATCAGGTCCCGGTAACTGTTTAGACAATAAACAGACTTATTGAGCTACTCACCTTATAACCAACTCGATAACCATGCTCAAAACTCGGTATTTGGCTTCCTTCTCGTGTCTGTCTAGGCACCACAACTGGGAGGTTATCCAGAATCCTAAAAGACATAAAGTTACAAAAAAATGTTACATGATAATATAGTAGGTATGGAACACAAACCCATCATGCCACAGTAGATAAAAAAAATATAAGGAATCATCATTCCATATGTGGACTTTTTGGCATTTCACATTCAGCATCACGAAAACTTATCATACTACACCCATGTGCCAATGGTACAACAAACTTACAACAACAAAGCCTTTATTCCCAAGCAAGTTGGGGCAGGCTAGAGATGAAACCCCGAGAGACGACTAAAAAGGAGCAACAAACGACAATCAAGGTTCAGACACGTGAATTGCTAGCCTCCACGAACTCCTATCCAAAGCTAACTCCTTGGCGATATCCCAATCCTTCAAACCTCTCTTCACAGACTCTTCCCAAGTCAAGTTTGGTCTACCTCTGCCTCTCTTCACACCGTTTGGCCGACTTACCGTCCCGCTACGAACCGGTGCCCCCTTTGATCTTCGTTGAATATGTTCGAACCACCTCAAACGATGTTGCACAAGTTTCTCCTCAACTGGTGCCACTCCTAATCTCTCTCGTATGTCATCGTTTCGGACACGATCTCTCCTCGTGTGGCCACACATCCATCTCAACAGCAAGTTCTTAATTTTGAACAGCATTTAATTTTGAACAGCAAGTTCTTAATTTTGCATTGATAATTTAACAAGAAAATACTAGGTTCAACTTTAGACCATACATGTTCACTCTATATTCATCATCAATCTTTTCTTTGAAGTTCTTTGCGGCTTCTTGAGAAAGCTTTGTTCGGCAGACAACTTTGCAACTCTCATCCCGCCTCATCTTGAACTGTGAAATAAAAAAATCAAATAATCAAATGCTATATCACTTTCAGTAACATGCTGCCAGGCATTTTTACTGAACTAGTAAACTAGTACAAAACAGAATAGTTCAATGCCCTTACATTGTAAACAGAATTTTCAATGCGATCCCCACGAAGGACTTCTCCTAAGTTCTCAGCACTGTTCTTAATCGCCTCAGGTTTGCAGTAGTCCAGGAAATAGTAGTCATATGGAAGCTGTGTCTTTATAGATGAAAGTTTGTTGACTTTAACCTGAAGCTCATCATCCTGCATGGCAAATAGCAGCAATGAATTAATATGAGAATATTAATTCATTTAGCTTCCAGTTTATAATCCATATGTAAATCAATGTAGCGCTGTAAATGGAAGAAACTAATCAATATGTAAAGGATAAACAAATATCACATTCAGAAAAATAAATATGATACATGTGAAACAGTGTACTCATATTTTTCCTGTATCTGTAAGAGAGATTCTCGCTCAAGCATAAACCACCGATGTACTCCTATAGAGGTGGAGTCAAAAAATAGATGCAGCCATTTTAAAAAACAAAATGTAGCTACAACAGGATATGCATTTGATAATCAGAAATACATTTAACCAAGATATTCGACTAAAATAAAATCTACCGCAAACACCAACAAAGCTAACAGGCCAAGTAAACAAAGATTATTAGAGAATATTAAATGATAACTAAAGGAAGTTGTAACCCTAGAACCACAAAACACTACCAAAGAAGAAACCACTAGGAACCCATATAGAACACATCCCAGGAGGACCAATACTACACGCTAAACAAAACGCAGCTAAAACGAGTAGCAATCATCCCTGTGCGACGAAGATAACAGAATATCGCGGGCTAAACTGAGCGAAGAACAGCTCAATTCCCAAATGCTCTCCCTGTCACAACGAAATGAACCGCAAGCGATCAAATGCTAGAGGTACGCATTGCCCGCCCTCTTGCCCACGCCTACGACAAGTGTGCAGACCAATCCTTCCCGCTCATCCAGGTACCACAGATTTCTAAAACCCTAAACCACACGTGCAACCGGCCAACCCCTCTCACGTGTCGGTGAGAACTGAGAACGTAACCCGGAGGCCAGATCTGAGGCCGCTACTCCTGTGGCCACAAGATCCGCAGGAACCGACGGGGAGGAAGGCGCACCCGGTTCTGGATCCGACGGGGAGAGAGGGAGCAGAGGGGCGGGGCGAGCGGACAGTGAGACTGTCGTCACCTTCTGGAAATCGCGGGGCGCGACGCCGGGAAGGTAGAATGCGTGGGACGTCGTGGAGGCGGCGGCGCAGAAGACGGCAAGGAAGAGGAGGTGAACGGCGCGCGGGCCGCCGCCGCCGCCGCCGCCGCGGGTCGCCATGGGTGGGGGAGCCGTAGGGTGGTACGCACGGGACTCCGGAGGGTGTGCGGGAAGACACGGCTGAGATGGAAGGCTGGTGGGGGGAAATGCCCCCCGTTTGCAAACGGCTGCTAATCAAGTTTTACAAAACTATTTCGTCGATTTTTATGGTTTTTGATAAAACTAGTCTAGTTTGATTTTATCAGTTTTTATTTTAAAAAATTAAAAATTTTAAAATTAAAAAAATCGGTAAAACCAGTCAATAAACCTGTGAAACCGAATGAGTTTTAAATTTTAAAATCTAAAAACTGATCTATAAATCGACAAAATCGCTCGATAAAAGAAAACCGATCAGTTTTTAATTAAATTTCGTTCAAATCTTAATTTTTCGATTTGAAACAGTTTTCGATCAGTTTTTATAATTTTTTGATAAACTAATCCCGACCGATTTTACTGATTCAAAGGGTAACAGAAACCTTGCTGCTAACACGGAAAGGCAGTCAGCCCCGAGAAGCAGCTTTCTTTTGCCGGAGTTAGATAAAACTAAATATTAGCGTACGACGTCGAGGCTCTTTGAAACAAAGAGATTTTTTTTATTTTTATGTTTTTTTGTAAAATTTAACTTACTTTTATGAAATTCCTGTAAGATTTCAGATACAATCCTGCACTTCAACGGAGGCCTGATCCATGTGGCTAACCCACAAGACTGATAAAAACCGTGAAATTCCCAAGGAACAATGTCAAAAGAGTATAATAGAAACTGAAGATTTTTTGAGAAACATTTCATTCTGCAGAAAGAATTTATTCACCAATCCAAAAGTTGAGTATTGTTATAAACCTGAATGGAGCCGAGCACTTGTATTACTTACCGAACTTGTATAGGACGTCTGCCAAATTAACGCGAAATTTGATTCAACAACGATAAAAAAATGAACAGATAAACAAACGCAACGTAGACAGCTGCTAAAGTCAATAAAAAACTGGGTATGAAAAATGTTGCCAACTCTTGGAAAGCTTGGTATTTTCTAACTAGACAAGCCCATAAATAAGAAGCGTTTGAACGACCCCTAAACGGCTAAACGCCAACGCTCAGAGGTCCGTCAAATCATCAAAATGGGCCAGCTGAGAAGACCGGAAGTTTAAGGGAAAAGTCAACAATATTTCCACAGCTGCTAACCGCAGTTTATTGCCCCCTTCCTTATTCATTCACAAAAGTAGATACAAGCAGTGTACGATTTAACGATACATGACATAATATTACAAAAAATCATCGCATGCTGCCAACTAGGAATAACTTGCGCTTACAATAATAAAAAAAAGAATAGGATCTGACAAGATAAATATAAATAAAAAATGCCATAGGTCCAAACTGTTCCACTTATTCAAAGCTGTACCCCCCCCAAACATCGGATTTTTGAACAAATGATCAGTGGGTGGCTTCTCTGCTGTAGTACTGGTCCAAGGTCTTTGCAGGGATACGGTGAAGAAGTTCGCGTGGGAAAATGCGAAGCAATGTCCATGCTAGATCAAGTGACTGGAAAATATTCCTCGTGTCATATGCTCCCTGTGTCACAAACTTCCTCTCGAACTTGTCCAGGAACTCTAAATAAAGCTGTGCAAGAGATATAGGAGCTGTTAGGTTATGGACCATTTAAGAAAGCATCAAACTATGAGAAATTTTCACTAGCAACAGACCAGATCCTCAGAAGAGAGCGCCTCCTCTCCAACCACAGCCTTCATGGCTTGAACATCCTTTCCAATGGCGTAGTTAGCATAAAGCTGAATAAAAAAACAGAGAACAGTCAGGTTCTCTATACACGATAGCTTATACAGAAGATCTAAACTTATGGCCTCAAACAACATACCTGATTAGACACATCTGAATGGTCCCGGCGTGTCATTCCCTCGCCAATAGCACTCTGCAAGAATTATTGGCTACTTAGAACTAGTTCTCTAAAATATCTGCTAAAAGCGACAACTAAGAGTTCTTAAATCTATTCTTACCTTCATCAACCGAGAAAGAGATGGAAGCACATTGATAGGTGGGTATATCTGAAAGCAATACAAGGCCACAAGTTTAGCCGAGTGCTAGAAGATTTTAAAAAAGAAGACACCGCTAGCTTTATTTCTCGAGGCATATCAATATATAAAAAAGCACCTGTCTGTTATGGAGCTGCCTGTCGATGTATATCTGTCCCTCAGTAATGTATCCCGTAAGATCAGGAGTTGGGTGCGTGATATCTGTTTAGGAGGTACCATATTAGGCACGGTAACTTAATGTTAAATAAATAAAATGAAATACACAGAAAAGATCAATGTAAATGCTTCCAAGCAAACATATGGTGGAGATTGGTGCACTTGGTTGGACCAAACATGACCCAACTTAAGTAGGTTGTGCAATGACACATAGACTAACACAAACAGAAGTGTGGCACATAAATGATAAAATGCTCAGCTGGCAATAAAACAGTACAATATTATGTAATTGATATGCAACAGGTGTCAGACAACAAAATACAACATCAAAGTTCAGAATGAAGTAAAATTAACATGGCACTGTAATACAAATTTGAAATGCTGATTTTTTTTAATTACTTACCATCATTAGGCATTGTCAGGATCGGTATTTGGGTAATTGAGCCTGACCTTCCTTCAATACGCCCAGCACGCTCGTATATGGTTGCTAGATCAGTATACATATATCCAGGATAACCACGTCTACCAGGCACCTCTTCACGAGCTGCTGACACCTGGATACAGGAACAACGCCCACTAAGTATTATTATAGGTCATTAAAGTTATATAATCAGCAAATTTACCAATTTATTACAGGTGTAAATTTTGTGTCGAGAAAAGTAAACACATAAAATGGAAGATGCAATTGCTATTTGTTAAAACATCTTTTAACTGTTATTTCATGATAAACCTATAAAAGACCAAAAGCAGAAGCAAATATGATGCAACACGAGCCTATGAACTTATACTGCCTAACAAAGCCATGGCCATGCAATTTCTGATAGAATGTTATTTGGGAGTACAATCAAATGACAACAATTAATGCGGTATAATAAAACATGTATAAACTGAAAGCTCCACTCATTCCGACAAGAAATGGCACAACTCCTTGGACCATCGATGAAAAATCTTAACATGCTGCAATGACACATAGGTTATAAACCATTGAATTACATATCCCAGAACATCACAACATAGTGTTTCCATGAAAGAGCTCATAATAGCAGATCTATTTTCCAATTGGTCGAACAGCACAGAGTGAGATAGAAGACATAACACAGCATCAAGACATCAAATCATACCTCACGAAGTGCATCTGCATATGAGCTCATATCTGTCAAGATGACAAGAACGTGTTTTCCACATTCATATGCCAAATATTCTGCTGTTGTTAGTGCAATCCGAGGAGTGATAATACGTTCAATGGTCGGATCATTTGCCTGTAAAAAACATGCAGGGTGTTAAAATATGCATTCCTAAAAATTAACTAGGTCAACTTTAAATTACGTTTACAAGACCAATCCAAAACCTTATAGCTTTCAGCATGGCATCCTAGCAGAAAATGGTAAATGAATCTAGTTTGCAAGTTATTATAAATACCAGATTCAGGAAAAGAGTCACCCTCTCCATTGAACCATTCTCTTCAAAATCACGTTTGAAGAATTGGGCTGTTTCCATGTTCACTCCCATCGCAGCAAAAACAATAGCGAAATTGTCATCTTCACCATCCTGGAGGTTAAAGATGTCAGAGAAAACAACTAAGCTAGAGTTGAACAGGTAATGACAACATTATGCACCATATGGATGTTTCTCTCAATGGTAAATAAATGCCAGGAATGATTCTAGCTTTCAAGGGAAAATGTACAATTATGGGCAATGCAATCTTAAATCTACAGAATAGATGCTCAATAAGGAATCTACTTCACTTTTCATCTATAGCTCATCTCTGAGACGTGATTTTTTTTTCATATATGTGTGTGCATCCATGTGCGCATGTAAGGGGGGACAAATGGTGGTACCTCTGCATGTTGGCTCTTCTCCAAACGCTTCACTAGACCAGCCTGACGGCAAATCTGAGCAGCAATTTCATTATGAGGGAGCCCAGCAGCAGAAAAGAGGGGAATCTTTTGACCTCGAGCAATGGAGTTCATGACATCAATCGTTGATATCCCCGTTTGTATCATCTCCTCTGGATAGGTTCTCTCGCTGGGGTTAATAGAACTTCCTGAAACAAATATCATAATACATGATCCCTTAGTCTCAAATGTGTGTTTCATTTTCATGAATATGCACCAAGCCATGTGATTCTTAGGTAATGACAACAGCTTGCTGACATCAGATATAACTTACCAGAGATATCCAAGTAGGCCTCAGGCAATATGGGAGGGCCATTGTCAATAGGTTTTCCAGAACCATTAAAAATGCGTCCAAGCATATCAAGTGAGACAGGAGTTTTCAAGACCTGTCAGATTAAGCAGTGTAGGGTATATCAGTAAACATAACAGCGATTTATAAGTATGCAACTTGAAAATAAAGCATAAAGGATGTGCGGAAAAAAGGTTAGGTACCTCGCCAGTGAACTGCACAGTGGTATATTTGTTGTCTATTCCTGAAGTCCCTTCAAAGACCTAAAATAAGAAAGCAGTTCAGTAACAAATGTAGATAACACAAATTCATGTGTAGTACAGAAAATACACTAGACCTACCCTAATGAAGAACAAAGAGCAACTAATTTTGCCATAAACATATGGAACAGAGAATAAGTAACCTGCACAACGGCTTTTTCACCGTCAACTTCCAGAACTTGACCACGACGAGTGGTACCATCACCAAGTCGGATGTTTACAATTTCCTGAAATTTTGGGCCCTGTGCAATCACGGAGAAAGAATAGTGAGTACAGGACATCAACAGACTAAGCTGTAACTATTTAGAGCAATGGTAGCAGCTGCACATTGGAGAAAACTATACATACCTTTACTTTATCCAAGATAACCAGAGGTCCCGCCACACCTGAGACAGTCCTGTACTCTGCATGAGTGGACAAGTATCTTTAAGAACAGTATTTGTTACGCTGAAAGGCATATTATTCAAACAATATGTGAAAAAAAAAATGACATTTAAGTGATAGCTCTTATTAAGGAATATAGAACCTCAAGACTCCGTGTTTACTCAAAGAGTAAGTGATACTACACCTAATAGTATCAAGTAGGATATTATAAAGTTTACAATGTAGCAACACTAAAAAATAATGTATAAATGAACAATTGTAGACACATTTCACCTAGCAAGAGTTCCGTGATTAACAACTTAATAAATGCTGTATAACTCAAACTGCAAGATATATAAAGGTTAATTGTTTACAATGAAATCAATGCATCCTAAATACTTATCGTAGTATGGTTGTATACTGCAGAAACTCTGTAAAACTGTGATTACCAGTTTGTATTATTGGATAGCCAATGAAGCTAACAAATTCAATCGCCCATGATGCCATAAGGTACCATGACATAGCAAAATTCATTATCTAGCAGCTTTAGCTCATTTATGTAAACAATGTCTCGTATATTTCTTTTTCAGCATAACAGAAAGAAGTCCGCATCTACAAAGTACAACCATTAGCATCCAAGCCAGACAATGGTACAGCAGGTGCGACGTGACTGAGCATCACATCCACGCCACGTCGAAAGACTCAAAGACAATGGAAGCGCTTAGATCTCGCTGCTGGAACTGTAGAATGAGACTCACCCATGCCGATCTCCAGGATTCCCTCCTCCATGTCAGTGGCGCCCTTCACCTGACCCATGATGAGATACCTGCAGCCGAAAACAGCACCAACCAAGCAATCAGAGTCAGAAGCCGATCTAACAAGCAATCCGGCAGCCCTACCTAACCGGACTGTTTTACCTCGAGTCAGGACGCGGGGCAGAGCGGACCGCGGCGGCTCGAGCGGGACAGAGCGGCGGCGAACGGGGCTGGGCGGTGGAAATCGGATCTGGGAGTAAGAGAAGACAGAGGCGAGTGCGGGCCCTGCGGGCTGGGGCTGCCGGCTTGCTTGTGTGGATGAGAATGGCAGCTGGGAGGGGAGAGCAATGAAACGCTAGTCCCCGCTGGTATATACTTTATTTATTGAAATGCATATATTTTTTCGCAAAAGAGCCACCCAAGTCATTCATTAATTTGTAGCCGTCAGATGGCTCCACTTAGAGATGCGAAGCGTAGGATATACATGACATGTCTTACATCTCGCCCCTTGGCCAAATGTCTTATAAATCCTGGCTTCCCACCATGCCTCGGAAACATTTACCTATATTCTTTGAGAACTTTAATTTTCTATTGGCCCTTGATGTCTCTGTACTATTCATATTGGTCCTTTGCCGACGGACGAGAGTAATATTTTGGAATAAAATAACTTTTTAATTCATTCTTGTATTAATTTTCCTTCTTTTCTTTTTGATTGGAACCTTTCCTAAATATTGGGAGAATCATTAGCGACACAGAGCTACTGTTAGCAACCAATATAAAAGATAATGCAAGTTTATGTTCACAAGCCCACTGGATCCATGTGCATTTGCTACTTGCGCATGTGCATCATTAAACACTAACTTTGAAGATAACATTTTAATCAAGAGAATTTATTATTTGTCTTCATTAAATAATTTAGCTTGGAGCTTGCATTCAACTTGTAAAGAAAAATGTGACCAACCCTGAGAAAGCTTGGTATTTTCAAACTAGATAAGCCCTTAACAAATCAGAAGCGTTTGGACGACCCTTAATCGCCCACGTTCAGAGAGGTCCGTCAGAGCATCAAAATGGGCCAACTGCGAAAAGACCGAAAGTTTAAGGTGAACATTAACAATATTTCCAAAGCGGCTTACCGCAGCTTATTGGCCCGTCCTTATTCTTTTACAAATGTAGATACAAGCAGCGTATAATTTAACGATACACGACATAATATTACAAAAAAAAACTATCGTGACCAGTCATCTACAAATAACTTAAAATAACAACAAAAACGAACTGGATGCGACAAGATAAATATACATAAAAAATATCATAGGTCCAAACTGTTACATTTATTCAAAGTTGCACTTGCCAAGCATTGGATTTCTTAACAAATGATCAGTGGGTGGCGTCTCTGCTGTAGTACTGGTCCAAGGTCTTTGCAGGGATACGGTGAAGAAGTTCGCGAGGGAAAATGCGAAGCAATGTCCATGCTAGATCAAGTGACTGGAAAATGTTCCTCGTGTCATATGCTCCCTGTGTCACAAACTTCCTCTCGAACTTGTCGAGGAACTCTAAATAAAGCTGTGCAAGAGATATAGAGCTGTTAGTTTATGGACCATTTAAGAAAGCATCAAAATATGAGAAATTTTCACTAGCAACAGACCAGATCCTCAGAAGAGAGTGCCTCCTCTCCAACCACTGCCTTCATGGCTTGAACATCCTTTCCAATGGCATAGTTAGCGTAAAGCTGAATAAAAAACAGAGAACAGTCAGGTCCTCTATACACGATAGCTTACAGAAGATCTAAATTTATGGCCTCGAACAACATACCTGATTTGACACATCTGAATGGTCCCGACGTGTCATACCCTCGCCAATGGCACTCTGCAAGAATTATTGGCACTTCTTAGTACTAGTTCTCCAGCATATCTCCGGGCAGCAACTACCAGTTCTTAAACCTATTCTTACTTACCTTCATCAACCGAGAAAGAGATGGGAGCACATTGATAGGTGGGTATATCTGAAAGCAATATAAAGCCACAAGGTCAGCCAAGTGCTAGAAGAAAAAAGGAGACATTACTAGCTTTATTTCTCGTGACATATCTAAAAAAGGCACCTGTCTGTTATGGAGCTGCCTGTCAATGTATATCTGTCCCTCGGTAATGTATCCCGTAAGATCAGGAGTTGGATGTGTGATATCTGCTTAGGAGGAAACATATTAGGCACAGTAACTTTATGTTAAATAAATAAAATGAAATACACAGTAAAGATCAATGTAAATGCAGTCCAAGCAAACATATGGCGGAGATTGCTACACTGCATTGGACCAAACATGACCCAACCTAAGTAGGTTGCGCAATGACTCATGGAGTAACACAAATAGAAGTGTGACACATTAATGATAAACTGCTCGACTGGCAATAAAACAGTATTCCCTCCGTCCCAAATTATAAGTCACTCTGGACTCTTCAAAATTTCCCAAATTATAAGTCATTCTCACTTCCCGAGACAACTTTTTCTCTTCCCAATGCATCTCTGCTCTATCTCTCCTCGTTTTCAGAACATCCCACCTTTTCCACTTTTCTTAATTCTCGTGCCCGGACCCAAAATGACTTATAAAAAGGGACGGAGGGAGTACAATATTATGTGATTGATATGCAACGGGTGTGTCAGAAGACAAAATACAACATTAAATTTCAGAATGAACAAAAAGTAACAAGGCATTGTAACACATAAATTTGGAACGCTGATATTTTCATTACTTACCATCATTAGGCATTGTTAGGATCGGTATTTGGGTAATTGATCCTGACCTTCCTTCGATACGCCCAGCACGCTCATATATGGTTGCTAGATCAGTATACATATATCCAGGGTAACCACGTCTACCAGGCACCTCTTCACGAGCTGCTGACACCTGAATATAGGAACAATGCCCACATAGTATTATTATAGGTCACTAAAGTTACAATATAATCAGCAACTTAATCAATTTATTACAGATGTAAAACAAGAAAAGTAAACACATGAAATGGAAGATGCAATTGCTATTTGTTAAAACTTAAAACATATTTTAACTGCTATTTCATGATAAATCTAGAAAATACCAAAATGAGCAGAAGCAAACATGATGCAACACGAACCTATGAACTTCTACCACCTAACAAAACCATGCAATTTCTGATAGAATGCTATTTGGTACATGTATATGTTGAAGGCCATTCCAACAAGAAATTTCATCAAGGCATCAAAGTCATACCTCACGAAGTGCATCTGCATATGAGCTCATATCTGTCAAGATGACAAGAACATGTTTCCCACATTCATATGCCAAATATTCTGCTGTTGTTAGCGCAATTCGAGGAGTGATAATACGCTCAATGGTCGGATCATTTGCCTGTAAAAAACATGAGCAGGGTGTTAAAATATGCATTCCTAGGTATTAACTAGGTCAAACAAATTACTCTTACAAGACACATCCAAAACCTTATAGCTTTCAGTATGCCAATCCTAGCAGAAAATGATAAATGAATCTAGATTGCAAGTGATTCTAAGTACCAGATTCAGGAAAAGAGTGACCCTCTCCATTGAACCATTCTCTTCAAAATCACGTTTGAAGAATTGGGCTGTTTCCATGTTCACACCCATCGCAGCAAAAACAATAGCGAAATTTTCATCTTCACCATCCTGGAGGTTAAAGTTGTCAGAACAAAAAAATAAGCAAGAGTTGAACAGGTAATGATAACATTATGCACCATATGGATGTTTCTCTCGAAGGTAAATAAATGGCAGGAATGATTCTAGCTTTTAAGGGAAAATGTACAATCATGGTCAATGCAATCTTAAATCTATAGAAAAGAGGTTCAAAAAGGAATCTATTTCACTTTTCATCTATAGCTCATCTCTGAGACATGTGATAATTCTTTTACGTATGTGTGTGCATCCGTGTGGGCATGTAAGAGGGTGGGGTGGGGGGGGTGGGGGGGGCAAATGATGGTACCTCTGCATGTTGGCTCTTCTCCAAACGCTTCACTAGACCAGCCTGACGGCAAATCTGAGCAGCAATTTCATTATGAGGGAGCCCAGCAGCAGAAAATAGGGGAATCTTTTGACCTCGAGCAATGGAGTTCATGACATCGATGGTTGATATCCCCGTTTGTATCATCTCCTCTGGATAGGTTCTCTCACTGGGGTTAATAGAACTTCCTGAAATAAATATCAGAATACATGATCCATTAGAATCAAAATTCATCTCTGTTTACTTTAGATATCCAAGTAGATATAACTTACCAGAGATATCCAAGTAGGCCTCAGGTAATATGGGAGGGCCATTATCAATAGGTTTTCCAGAACCATTAAAAATACGTCCAAGCATATCAAGTGAGACAGGAGTTTTCAAGACCTGTGAGATAAAAGCAGTTTAGGGTATATAATTTAACATACCAGCGATTTATCAGTATGTAACTTGAAAATAAAGCAAAAAGGATGTGCGGAAAAGAGGTCAGATACCTCGCCTGTGAACTGCACAGTGGTATATTTGTTGTCTATTCCTGAAGTCCCTTCAAAGACCTAAATTAAGAAAGCAGTTCAGTAACAAACTTAGATAACACCGCACTTAACCTACCATATTGAAGAACAGAGAGCAACTGATTTTGCCATAAACATATGGAACAGAGAAATGAAGTAACCTGCACAACAGCCTTTTCACCGTCAACTTCCAGAACTTGACCACGCCGAGTGGTGCCATCACCAAGTTGGATGTTTACAATTTCCTGAAATTTTGGGCCCTATGCAATCACGAAGAAAGAACAGTGAGTACAGGAGGGCAACAGACTAAGCTGTAATTTTTCTGAGCAATGATAGCAGCTGCACAATGGAGAAAACTACACATACCTTTACTTTATCCAAGATAACAAGAGGTCCTGCCACACCTGAGACAGTCCTGTACTCTGCATAAGTGAACAAGTATCTTTAAGAACAGTACATGTTACGCAGAAAGACATATCATTCAAACAACGTGTAAAAAAGAATGGCATTTGTGTGATAGCTCTTATTAAGGAATATAGAACCTCAAGAGCCCATGTTTACTCGAAGAATAAGTGATCCTATATCACACAGTATGAAATGGGATATTACAAGGAACGATGTTAATCCACACAGCTCACAAATAAAATCTACCACTTGCAATGGCAATGACATGTGGGCATGAATCAAAATTCCTGATATTTTATGAAACTTGCAGTTTACAATGTAGCAGAAATCAATAAAATCAAATAAATTAACAATGTAGACAAAGCATTTCACCTAGCAAGAGTTTCACAGTTAACAACTTAATAAATGCTGTATAACTCAAACTAATCCTAAATACTTATAGCATTACGGTTGTATACTGCAGAAGCTCTGTAAACTGTGATGGTCAGTTTGTATTATAGCATAGCCAATGAAGCTAACAAATTCAATCGCCATGATGCCATAAGGTGCCATGACATAGCAAGATTCATTATCTAGTAGCTTTAGCTCATTTATGTAAACAAGGTCTCCTAGTATATTTCTTTTTCAGCATAACAGAAAGAAGTCCACGTCTAAAATCATAAGCATCCAAGCCAGTGACAATGGTACACAGCAGGTGCGACGTGACTGAGCATTACATCCACGCGACGTCCAATGACTCAAATACAATGGAACTGTAGGACGAGACTCACCCATGCCGATCTCCAGGTTTCCCTCCTCCATGTCAGTGGCGCCCTTCACCTGATCCATGATGAGATACCTGCAGCCGAAAGCAGCGCCAACCAAGCAATCAGAGTCAGAGGCGGATCTACCAGTAGGGCAAGTAGCGCGGATGCCCTACCTAACCGGACTGTTTTACCTCGAGTCAGCGCGCGGGGCAGAGCGGATCGTGGCGGGGCGGGGCGGCGGCGGCACGGGAGGGGCGGGCGGCTCCGAGCGGGGCGGGGCGGGACGGTGGAAATGGGATCTGGGAGGAAGGGGAAAAGAGCAGAGGCGATCGTGGCGGCTGCCGGCTGGCTTATGCGGATGAGGGCCACCCACGTCCACGTCCCCACAAAACCATTTAAATCGGTGTTTTTGAGTGAAATCAATCCAGTTCTATTTCATAAACGATCGAATTTCTTTTCCAAAATTTAAAAAATTAAAATTTCAAAAATTAATACTGGTCATTAAAAGGTTAAATCCAGTTCTATTTCATAAACGATCGAAATTCTTTTTTCAAAATTTAAAAAATTAAAATTTCAAAAAATAATACTGGTCATTAAAAGGTTGAACAGATTCGATTTTAAATTCTGAGAATTAAAACCCGGAAAATATGCTTGGTAAATAATAAAAATGTCCGGTAAACTGTTTAAATATTTTTTTGCCTTAGGGAATATAATGTAGTATCATAATTGTGCAGATTTCAGATTGTGCCACACTAGAATTTCGACATGCCACAATAACTTTGATAATTATTTGCTTCATTGCATTTCAATAGAACTCTAGTTCATTTATCATGCTAAAACTTATTTCCTCCGTTCAATTATATAAGCTTTTTTGTGATGGATTTATATAAGTTATTTTAGCTCTAAGTACAAAAATTAAGAAAAAGTGAAAAAGTATGCTGTTTAGAAAAATGAGAAGGAAAAAGTTAGAGAAAAAGATTTATTGGAAAGAGAAAAAAATTATTAAAAAGTAAGAATAACACATATTGAAGAATAAAATTTGAATGTAAAATAATTTATAATTGTGAATGAATGAAGTACTAAACTTTTATCGTCAAATTTTCTCACCGAACTTTAGGCAAGCCTCGTACTTACGGTGCGCAAATTGCGGCAATCTTCGAGCAGGACCTTAAATCCATATTAAACTACTCTGCTATAAAAGAACAGCCACACTAGTGCATGCATATCCCGGTCACATGTTTTTTTTTTAAATAAAGGAAATGAGAGGTGCTCTTCCTTTGCATTCTGAAAGTACTTAAATTATTGCAATTTGACTATTCATTTTATTTAAAAAATTTGCTCTAATATATAAAATTATTAGTTGTGGTTTAAATTTCACTAATAATAAATCAAATAATAACAAAATTTTACACATTTGAACAATTTTTTGAATAAAACAAATAATCAAAGTTGATGTTAAAAGTTTAGGAGTGTATTTTAAAATCAGAGGGAGTAGTATGCAATTGATTTTTATGTGGAAAGTTTAAATCAAATTGGTTAACTTTGTGCATTGTTGAATATGCAATGTGGCCAATCGAAATTCCAGCTCTAGGATAGTACTCGTACTAGTATTGAAATAAGCCGCAGAAATCACTGAAGTAGAGCAGAAAGTCAGCTGATTGTTCTAAGGTGTTCGTCCGAATCTACGCTAAAGTTCAGTGCAAGGAAGTTTCTAGACAGGACAAAAATTGTGGAGAAATCAGTTGAATTATCAGTCGCAGTAAACTCTGAAAAATTAGTCCTGATTTATTTTTTTTTGCAATGTCGTTTTGGGTAAAATCATACAGGCTTTGGTGACTCAGAACCTTCTTGTAACAATCGTAAAACAATGGATGCGAGTTCATCGAAGTCTAAGATGAAACGCCAAGAAAAGAAAAGGCGCGGGTAAACCAAATGGACACCACAATGTGGCGTCTTTAGAATCTTTGCCTTAATACCAAAGCGAAGCACACTCCTAGGATAGAATGACAGATAAGCCAAATAAAGCACGGGTGATAACGCGGTCGCCATCCTTATAAAGGCATCGGCTTCATCCTTCATGGTCGCACGAGCGAACTAAGCGAGGCCAGGGCCACATGGCGAGCTGGTTCAGCTGCTCCCGGAGCGCGGCGCGGGGCAAGCATGTGAAGCTGGTGTTCCCCGGCGGCCATGTCGAGCTGCTGGACCGGCCGACGCTGGCGGCGGAGGTGATGGCGCGGCACCCGCGGTTCTGCGTCGCGCGGCCGGACGTGTTCCGGGAGCCCGTGGGCGCGGTCACGACGCCTGACACGATCCTGCAACTCGGCCACAAGTACTACGTCGTGCCGTCCAGCACCGTGCGGAGGCTCCTCAAGTACTCCGCCTCCGGAGGCTCCCGCGCCGGCCGCTCACCCGCCAAACGCGGCGGCGGCGGCGGCGCCATGACGCTCAGGGCGCACCTCGCCAGCGAGAAGGGGTACAAGGTTGGCGGAAGGAGGTGTTTCTGGTGCCTGGATGGCGGTGAAGCCAAGGATCAGAGGCCTTGCCGCCGTGAACGTAAAAGCGCCGACCGTGGCGGCAAAACCCAGACGGTCAGAGAGGTCGACGTGAAGGAGACAGAGGAGGATGGGAAGGCTTCCAGCGGGGGATCGCCGGCACGGCGGCGGCGGCGAGGCGCCTCGCCAGGGAACTCGGCGTCTTATTCGTGGCAGCCTAGCCTTACCAGCATAACCGAAGAGTAGCGTAGCTGTTCATGTGAATTGGACGATTTCTGAGCCGGGGCCCAGTTATCACTGTTTCAGACTCTCTGAGCTCCCGGCTACTATCCTGCGTGTTTCTACGATACTGTTAATTACTAGAATTGTAGTTGATGGATTATGGATGTCATGTTACATTAGAGAGCAAACGAGCAAATTTTTTTTTTATCACTGGTTAGTTTAAATTTGAGCTAACTAGTAAAAAAAAAAGATCGGATGCAGTACTGCATGCGCATAGTCGATCATCAGATGAACTGTGGGTCACATGACCTATGCAGGAATCATTATTCACCAGTAATAACACGCTGCAATTTTTTTTCCAATGTCTTCATAATCTGCACTTCTTATCTTTTCAACCTTTACGAAGATAAAAACCGACCGCATAATAGAAATTTCATCCCAAAAGTTTCATATGCAGGTTACAGCACATCAGTGCTTGGAAAATATACAGCTCCCTGCCCAGACTGCGGTTCATTTCCCCTCTTGGTGCGGCTCATTTCCTCTCTCTTGGTGTGATGTGCACATGTAGCGGGATCAGCTTGTAGCTCGTGAGCTGGACGGTGTCGACCTTGTCCTCGTCGCCTTCCTTGAGCCTCCATCTAAACTCTTGCACGAACCTCGCAATGGAGACGCACGAGATGTTCATCGCCTGCAAGCTGCCAGCACAGGCCCGCCTTCCTGCGCCAAACGCCATGGTCTTGTACATGTCGGCAGCCTCAAAACTCCCGTCCAGAAACCTTTCTGGCTTCCATTCGCCGGGTTCATCCCAATCGTTTTTGTTCATGTTGCATCCATACAGGTTGATGACCATCTGGCATAATAACAATTTCTTCAGACTCCGTTATTGATAATTATCGTTATGTATCCCTTCAAAAAAAAGATAATCAGCGTTATATTACGTGTAGCTTGCTGACAGTGTTATGCATACCTCTGTTCCAGCTGGAATGTCGTAGCCAGCCAGGGTGGTATTCTCATTGACAAATCTTGGAGGCACCAGAGGAACTGGAGCATGCAGCCTCAGGGTCTCATGGAACACAGCGTTCAAGTAAACCAATTGTGGCAAGTGATCCTCAGTGATTGTCTCGTTGCCAGAGACCTCTTGGATTTCCTGGAAAAGACGATCCTGGTGTGGATAACAAATGAGGTTAACAGTCTGATCAATAAACTATCAGTACACTGAGAAACAAGTTTCAGTATTTGCCTGTTTTTCTGGATGCTTCGCAAGCTCATACATGGCCCACTCTGTGGTGACCAGTGTAGTATCTGCAGCTTCTATGACTGCCTCCCACACAAGCATCACCAATTGTTCATCGGTTAGTGTATTCTCTGCCAACAAGAAATCCAGATAGGATATCCTAGCCTGCAGTATAATTTATTGAATCAAAAAGTCAAGATTAACAGTTCTATTTGTTTCAAAACAGCAAAACAGAGCTATCAAAAATTCAAGCCCGCCTTTGTGTTACCTCGCCACGTGAAATCCTTTTCTTTTGCTCGTTGATCAAGGCTCTCATCACTGCAGTTCGCCGACCTTCTGTAGTCAGTACTCTTGTCTCAAAGCTCCTATTTGGAATCCAATGAAGGTATGGGAAGAAGTCCCTCCAGTCGACCTCAATGGCGCACATCATCATGTCCACCACAGTAGCCTGATAGATTTCTTCCTTTGATATAATTTTCCCAAACTCTTCCACATACACTGAACTGACATCCTCGCCTAAAGCCTGAAATTGCACACTCTCAGTTTAAAAACATATTAGGAAACAAATCGGTTTTACATTTGTTGCGCATACAAATAATGATTTGAAGTTCTAAACTATAACCATGGTACCCGCAAAAAAACTATTACAATGACGAAGTACTACAGAAAAACGCAGCCAATGCAGACTTTACTTGAATCAAAGATAGACGGAATAGCTCATTCTTGAAAACTTCCCGAAAATTCAGAGGAGCATTTGGATCATCAGTCACGAACGCATGAAAAGTGCTTAACATATTATCAACCATCATGTCTCTCTTGTCCCGAAATTGTTTCTGAAATTTGTGAATTCACATCATTATTAGATCCCTGTTGATTGAAATTATAATTTTTACTAAAGACCACATATTTAAACTGTATGATGTCAAAAGTTATCGTCATCAGTACCTGGCCAGAAGTACCCAGCATGCTTGTCATAACATAGCGCTTGACCAACTTGTGAAAGTCACCATAGTCGCTTGTAGCCACCATAGTTTTGTCACGAGTAAGCACTGACAATGCCCTAGATAGTTTCCGAGTAGATATGGATGAGAATTTTGCAATCATTGCCTGGAAAAGATGGAACAAATTCATAAGAAATTTCCACAACATCATAGTCTTAGAGTTTTGCACAACCCATAATCATTGAGAGAAGGAATTTGCCTCCCAAGACCAATAAGAAGAAAGTACTTATATGTGTTTCAGTTTTATAAAAATCAAACATGCAGATTCCAGAGTAATTTTAGTTTCACTTGTACTCAGATGTTTTTCTTTCTTTAGGAAAAAAGATCATGATGACCCTGAATTATCTCCATCATGAAAAGGAGTATCTAGATGATCATTAAATCAGCTACAAAATGTCATACTGGTACATAAACTTCCATCAAGGTCTTTATTTATGAAATAGCAATTTCGAAAGGGAAACTTCTAAGCTAAACAATAGAAGAGCTAATAGAGAAATATATATTTTGTAAGCTATAGTCATAGTACCCCTACACACGTCCTAGTTGTTAGATAGTAGATGGAGAATAAAAAAATGATGGAAAGACAAATCAAGTTCTATCATACCTCCTTGGCTACTTCTGTTGAATTCAGCACAACTACAGACGCAGCACCGGTCCTTATAGTGTAAATTGGCCCATAAACTTCAGCCCATTTTGCAAACGTTTGATGGGGCTTTTTTTCCTTCAGTTGAAGAAGATTCCCAAGAAGAGGTAACCCAGGAACAGCTGCAGGAAAAGAAAAGAAAATATCTTGGCAGCTGAGTTCCTAGGCACTGAACTAGGTTAAAATTTCAAATACGCCTTTTGGTATTGCAGCTGTAGCATATTGCAATAAAATATTCTTTTTTTGGAACTGCAATAATATAGATTCATGCAAACAAAAAAACATGGTAACTAAGTTTTGCAGGAACAAAATTCTAAAAGTGCCACAAGACTGCAAAGAGTGCCAATTACTTGCATAATTGCCAAGGAAAGAAGAAAGGATCACTAGACTTGTTGCTTTCAGTAGCTTTCCACCACTGATAGGAAGCTTTTCTCTTTACGCGAAGTTGGTGGAATGTCAAAGTTATGAACAGTTCAGCATGATCATAATTGCTGTGTCTATATTCTGCTATAAGGGGGCAAGTTCAATGAATATATTCTTTCCACTAATAACAACATTATTTGCTCTATATCAGTCATGGTTTCTTTCTGTTTCTGAAAGCTTAGAAAGCACTTTCCTGTGAAAGTGAACAGTACAGTGCCCCGCGCTCAAGTCCGGGAACCAAGGTGATTTCGATGGGGAGTGGAGCCGTGGAGGTGGAGACAGGAGCTACCATATTCCATCTCCATACCTTTTTTTTTTCTCAACATCGGATCGGACACAAAAGGATCTGGAGGCGGTCACCTTTTTAACCGCGTTTCTTTCACACTTTACGGAGTGGATCGTAGATTCATAGACCCGTTCTTTTAAAATTCATGACGCCTCCAACACTTGCTCAGATAATCGCTTGTCAGGGGTCTCAAGAACAAGTAGCAAGTACCAAAACGTTAGAACTTAAAACAGAATGCTCGGTCGCAAACTACCACTATCAGTGTCGATTTCGAGGGATCGCCAAAGAGCAGGACGCGATCGGAGGGGCAGCATATGAGAGAGAGAGAGAGAGAGAGAGAGTGGCTCACCTGGGGGCGCGTTAAGGGGGTTCTTGGGCCGGACGAGGCCGGCCCAGTCCGCGATCGCGGCGGCCGCGACCAGCCCGCCGACGGCCACCGCCGCTGCCGCGCCGCCCGCGGGGATCGCCGTCGCAAGGATGTCCATTTCGAGACGGGGAAGGCCGAAGGGTTGGAGTGAGCGGAATGGGGGTGGTGAGGAGCGGGTGGCGGTGCCCGCACTTTATACGAAGAAAGGGAGGCTCGACACGACGCGAGGAAAGCCCTTGGCGACACAAGCGGAAGCGTGGTACGCGTGCGTCGCGAGGCGCTGGTGGGAGACGCGACGGGATGGCTGGTCGGCACGACGACGCTTTTCGTTACCGGGTTTTGTTTAAGACGTTTGAGACCGGGTTTGTACAGGATCCAGAGTTTTCGAAACCGTTACAGAACGGTTTTTATTTTCGAGAAAAATCAGCCGATTTTATTATAGTACATGATGATTTTTATCGAAAATCGACCGTTCAGTGTAATTGGATTAGATTGATTTTGCCAACGCTCAATGTGTTTCGGGTCGCCTGCTGCTGCCACGTCAAGTCGTCGTATCATAATCCTCCAAAGGATCTGACCGCTCCAGAATTAAGAGATTCCTTAGGAGGAAACAACCCGATAAGCATACTTGCCCCTGCTTAGTCAACAGTTGTGGTCGTTCCGGTTGTAACCCGTGGGAGCTGGTAGGGAAGGCGACAAAAAAAAGTTTGCATTGTCCGACGGTGCCATCCGCGCGTAGATGCCCCCAAAGGGACAAAGGCGCCTGACGGAGATGAGATCCGGCGAGGTGCTTGTGCTCAGATTCCAACGTACGTGTTCGTCTTTCCCGGAGCCGCTGCCGACCGGCTCCGAGAAACGTACGTGTGCCATGTTTATCACTCTCCATGGCGTCATTAGCGCCAAAAGATAAAATAGATCCAACCGCGCCGCCCGCAGGTAGCCTGAGTCCCGGTGGATGCATGGCGTTCACGCGCGGGCACGTGGAGTCCCATTTTGATCGGCCTCCTAGACGTAATCCGATCCGATCCGGTGCATCTCCTCCGCCGCCGCATGCCCGCGCGTGCCTATATTTAACCGGTTTTGCTCTGAGCACACGAGCGCGCCGCGAGCGTGCGTCGTCGTCCATCTCGCGCCGGAGCCGACTTTTGCAGGTGCGGCATCATCAAGGTTCACCAGCTGACCGGACTCCGGGCACGGTGCGACGTTAGAGTACTCGCAGCGTGATGGCGGCTGATTCCTCTCGTGCACCGGATGCGTGTCTGCGTGAATCTTGATGATGCTGCATCGGCAATAAGTCGGCTAGCTCGGCGGCGAGGATGCGCGAGCGTCCTGCTCCTGCTTCTGCACCCGTAGCCACAACGACTGGTCCGGCTCGTCGGTCACAACTGCACGAGCTGCTCCACTCGTCGGAGAGACGTGCAAGCGGCGACCTGCCGTTCCCTCGCCCCCTCAAACCTCAATGGCATGTGGTTCATTCCGGGCCAGACAGCTTCGCCCTGCCTCACAGCACCACAGCCCACAGTGTTCGAAATCAGGCGCCTGATGATGTTCCCTAGCTTTCAGGCATCTTTCTCACGTCAACACACCCTAAATAAAATTCTTTTGATTTTAACTGGATTTTAATGTGTGCCTGAAAACAAATTGATTTTGACCAAATCCTGGAGGTACGGATACAAAATTTCGTGTCGCTTTCCAGGAGATACTTCTCCTAGTCATCAACCACGGAATTCTCGCAAAATTCTTCAAATGTTCTACATGAACAACCATGTTCAGATTCAGGAATAGTAGTACTATAGTATTACTCCAAGGAAGCAAGATGCGAAGGATACAAAATTGCATATGCTTGATGGTGATGTGGACACTGCGTCAAAAACCGATTCACTCTCTGTAACTGGTCAAATCCGCAGTTATTCCTGAAGGTCTTCCGAACCATCTCCGAAAGTTTTCCTCTGAAGCAAAGTGCAGTGTCACGGAGAATTTTGCGATCAGCTATGGCCTACGGGGTTCCACACTTTTGAGGGAAACCCCTTTCTCATTTTCAGATTGGATTCAGCCAAATTAAGAAAGCTAAGGGAATCGAAGAGCATAGAGAACTGCAGGAGACCAGCAAATGTTCTAGAGAAACACATAACGACTAGTCCAAGTAAAGATGCACTCCTCTTCGTCGATGGAAATACTGAACAGAAATATTGACGTATGTCTTTACGTATCTGGGATGAACATTCGCCTCTGGTTTTGCTACTAGTACTCACCGACATCATTGTTTTTCAAAGAAAGGTTGATTCTCAAACTGAATATCGGAGGTGTATGGAGCACTGGTTAAACCATCACCATTCACCAGGATCTTGTAATCTGTACTAATGGGGACCCATGAGGGCACTCCGTTTGATCTTGTATCGCTCTGACTTCTAAATTTTTTCCAATAAATACTCCAGTATATAATTGGACTACTCAAAGGACGAAACATTTTCTAATAAATACAGTAGTCTACTTCGACTACTCAAAGTACGAAACATTCCATCCAGTACCTGTGCGGCTCAGGTATGTTGTTCACTTCAGGCCAAGAAAAGAGACCAAATCCAATTTTAACATCGAACTGTAGCTCAGAATGATCGTTCTCCAAATCTGGCCGACAGAGAACAACTCAGGTACTGTATATTTTACTCCCGGAGCAGGAAGCATTATCGAACAGAACGGAGCAGCAAGTAAAACAGAGTAGTGCGCACGCAGGTAATTGCAGCTTCCACGAACACGACCGCCGGAGATCGCAGAACCCAACGGCCATGGACATGGACGCCGTCCAATGGCTGGTGTCTGGCCAGCTTTTGATCCTCCGACCGTTTGACTTGGACAAGCGTGAGCGTGCATGGCCGCGGTGGAAACAAGTCCTTTAACCGGAGACATGGCGACCAGTTCTGTACGTCTCCACGAGCCGGTTCAGGTGTTCCTTGGTTGGGCTCCAGTTCTGGAACACCGCATCGAAATTAATGCACAAACTTCAAACATTTTTTACTTGAGTAATCTATTTTGTGGAAGTGATTTTGACTACTTGATTTTTTGGGCGATTCTATGTAGTTGGAGTGTCTAGACCTCCAACAGTCAACACACAGATGTTTTTTTTTTTGTTCTCGCGGTAAAAAAAAAATTCACTTTTTATGGCAATGCGTTTTTTTTTTTTTTTTTGCTGTGAGTAGTGAAAATCTAGGTGATCGAGAATGAATAGCAACTTTTTTATTTTGATGGATACTCAGTCGTACTTTTCAAACGAGCTTTCCCTGTCACCAACTCCCTCCCTAGCTTCCTCCTCAGTTCTCCCGCCATACCGTACCGTACCATACATATGCCAGCGCGGCCATGGCCACGCCGCCTCCAACTACCATGAGAAGCAGCACAGCCGTGCGGCTCCGCTCATGGACGCGATCTTCGCGCTCGCGCCGGGGCCAAGGGCGCGCGTGCTGGAGCGCACGGCGGCTCGCATCCCCGGCTGCCTCTACCTCTTCCTCTGGGCGCCGGTGATCGCCGGCCCGCTCGTCCGTTCCGGGTAAGCCACCTGACAATTCTCACCGATCTCATCTCCGTTACCGCCGCGTTGCCATCGCTAAGCTCTTCTGTTCTTTCGGCGCGTCTTGGGTTGGGCCGGGCAGCCATTTGTTCTGCTTGGACACGTGGATCGGCAACGGCGGCGTTCGCGTGCGGGCGGTGTTCGAGGCTTACCGGGGATCTCTCTGCGCCGTCGTGAGCGGGTAATGGCGCACGCCTCATGCATCGCGATTTACTAGTACTGAGCGTTTTTGGATCATTCACCTCGCGCGATATGTTTCTGACGGCGGTGGAGCTTGCAGCTGTGTGCCGGGGTGGGCGTTCAAGGACGGCCGCGCGTACATGGAGCTGTCGGAGCCGGACCTCACGGCGTCGGCGTCGCTGCAGGTGCAGCAGCAGTTCTACCATGTCAGTAAGCGCGCCACATCATCCTCCGATTTGAATTGTGTCTGATTGATGCCGGTCGCTGACCTTTCTACATTAATTGTTGCTGGTGGGAGGCAGGAAGCCGGCACGAAGGTACCATTCTTAGATTGATGGAGATGATGCATTGCATAAATGGAGATGCAGCACGCTGATCAAGTTCGACGTGGTGATGCAGATGGCGGTATTCATGGGCTGCGACGGCGGGGAGATGGAGATCGGGCTGTCTTCGAACGACTCGCCGGGCGCGGTGGCGGACCACGTGCAGCAGTCGCTGCTGGAGGAGCTCATGCAGATGACGCCGCCGAGGCCGCCGTCATCCTCGTCTTCCTCGCTGCCGTCCCTCTCCATCGGGAGCCCGGAGTACTCCTCGCTGATCCGCTCGATGACGACGACGGCCACCGAGCCTTCCTCGTCCCGCGAGCGGCATCCGCTGCCGCTTCACCCGGCGGCGCAGCTCCCCGGCTTTCTACCACCGGTCCACGGCCAGGCACCGTTCCCGAGCTCCGAGGCCGAAGACGCTGCGATGGCGCAGGCGATTCTCGCCGTCATCGCCTCCTCCGCGCCGCCGGCGCCGGCAACGACTACCCCGCCTCCGTTATCCCCTCCGTGGCTGGTCCGCCACCGCGCGCAGCGATCTTCGCCGCGGCGTTGGACGGGGGCGTTCAAGGCGTACAACGCGGCGCTCTCGCCGAGGTCGCGGCCGCGTCCAGGCGCGCCGGGGCAGAGGGTCGTCAAGACGGCCATCGCGCTCATGGTGAGCGTGCACATGGCAATGCGTGAACGGGAGATCGCCGCGGCGCGCCAGCAGGAAGGCGTCGCCGCCGCCGGACAGCCACCGCCGCCCCAACCCACCAGCAGCCAGCTCCACCACATGATCTCGGAGCGGCGCCGGCGCGAACGGCTCAACGAGAGCTTCGAGACTCTGAGGTCGCTGCTCCCTCCCGGATCCAAGGTAGTAGTTTAACACAGCCATTCTTATCGATATAAAAAATCTGGAGCTAATTTGATATATGTTGTTATAATCTTACAAATTTTAAAATATATTATTAATGTGTCAATGACAATATAACTTTGCAAATTCGAAAGTGAATGACATGTAAGTTTAAATGATATATTTTAAGTTTTATAAAATTATAATAATATGTATCAAATTAATAAAAAAAACGTGCGATATCACATTTCGATGCTTCTGTGATCAATATTCAGAAGGACAAGGCCACGGTCCTCGCGAACACGACGGAGTACATGAACAAGCTGATAGCCGAACTGTCCGGCCTCGAGGAGAAGAACAGGCGGCTAGAGGCGCAGCTCGGCCTCGTCGTGCCCAGCAGGACCCGGCAAACCGCAAGCGACGACCCGTCGGATACGACGACGGTGCAGGTCGATGTGACCACCGGCGCGTCTACCTCGACCTCGACCCCGACGGCCGGTCAGCCTCGAACGGTGGCCATTAGGGTGACGGTCCGGGCGGAGTGCGACCTGTCGGAGCTCGTGATCGTGCTGCTGGCGCGGATCAAGGAGACGGGGCGCTTCGTGGTGGTGACCGTCGACGCCGAGCAACGAAGCAGCGACCATGCACAAGTCAGCATTACGTTGCGAACCACGGTATGGACCATACTAAGCCATGTCTATTTTAACAAAATATTTTAAACATCAAGTTGAACTAGTTCATTCCACGCAAAAAAAAAAAAAAACCAAACAGGTTTCGTGCATGAAACTAGTATGCGACCTTTTGACATGGTTTGGACAAATGCACGCGTGGACAACAGTACAGTCAATATTCTATTTTTTGATGGTGGACTCGCACGGGTCCATCCACCATGGATACTGTGACATTGCCCCATGGTAGAAAATTTGATGTCCACGCATGACTTCCCTTGGAAAACCCCTTGAAACGCCAAGCGAGATAAAAAGGCAATCTCAGGTGGCATAAAGAGTCAAGACTACTAGTCGTCCATCAATCAAATTTGCTGACCGCTGGTCAGATTAGTACTTACCCAACTAACCTAGCACTTTGACCTGGCTTTTTCTAATTAGAATTAGAAGACACGACTTGATCGCGAGCTTTGACCAGTTATTACGAGGCGGTGATGGTTGATCACTAGTAGTATATTATACAATAAATTGCGCACATGTTCCGGCTAAAGCTTCAATATTGTCAGTGCGCCGAAGAAGATCGCCAAGTTTTCTCCGGTTAACATGGAGATCTGCCTGGTGATCTTCGGAAGAGAAATACTGTTGCAAAAGCTGTCTTTATCATGAATATTTTATCACGTTTCAGGTATCAACAGTCCACAAAATGCAGCGTTGATCATTGCTATTCTGCAACTTATGAAACCAGGCCGGTTTACTCGATGCTCTTTCGAGACTGGTCAAGGATAGTGAAGTCGGGTCACATGCTTTCTAGAACTTATTTCCACTGCACTTTTTTATGTGCTCTTTCAGAATCTGTGTAGCTGAAATTCTTGATATTTGACGGTTAATTTGTTTAAAACTGGCGGATGACTCCAATTAATTATTCCCTCAGTTACTGCCTCCATATATTAACCAATTTTTAAAATCCCATATATTAATCAATGAAGCAAGATGAAAAATGGCAGACTAATTAATCAATTGGACATGAACCTCTTCTTAACCATCCCTGAAGCATGCATGACGTAATCTTTTCAAGATACCGTCTGCATCTGGTCATCTACCACTCTTTCTCTAGACGTTGTTTCTGACGCTGTCACGGCTGAAAAGGACTCCTAATTACTCATTCGTGATCACGGAGCGCTTTGAACTGCTCGTCGTTTCTGAAAAGTATTTGTAGCAGTAGTCTTTATTAGATAAGAAGTACTCCTACATGGTCAGAGTACTTGTTCGTGAAGCCTAACAACAGCACAATTGAACGAGCGCTCGTCAAACCCTGCAGGTTGGAGACGACGGCGATCTCGACGAGACGGCCCTGAAGGAAGCTGTGGCGAAGGTTGTCGAGGAAGCGGTGGCAAGACCGCCGTCGCCGCGGCGGCATGGGTCGCCGTAGCGGCGGGGCCCGCCGCGCCGGAGCTTCTAGCAGAGCTAGCACATCAGTTTTGACCGGATCAGCTGGGCAGCGAGACTAGCTAGGATTGTGGGGTGTGGTGGCAGTGGCTGTGTGCGCGTGTGGTTTTCTTCGGTCATTTTCCATGTCTTTTGCTTCTTCAGGTAAGGTTGACCAGGGCTATTGGTAGAGTTAGTGTGAGATCCGATAGAGGAATTACGCACAGAACGGGATTAAGGTTAGCGATGTCTTCAGATGATGTATTTAGTCGCCTATGTAATGTCAGAGTATTGTGCTACTGTTTACTAATCACCTTTTGTTTGCAAAGATTGTGGTTCTGAATCATCTGATCTTCCTCGCTGTCGCCAGTACCCGTTATTTATGTACGTTCTCTTCAGAATTTTCAGGAGATCGATGGAGCAGACGGTCAAGAGGGGACAAGCGAGAAGCCGGCCGAGGGCGGAAGGACGAGAAAGATCGATCTTTGCATATTATCCTTAGAAAGACCCACAGCTCCACGTCGCTCTCCTGTACAATCTATATTTGCGTGAGATGTTAACTGACAACGAAAACGGACATGCGTTGGAAGCTGCATGTGGCACATCCACAAAGTCCTCGTCGAAGTCTCTCTGGATCGCGTCTGCTTGAACGTGAATGAAGATGTGAATGAAGAACGTGAAAGCCCCTGCTTGTAGGTCGTCGTGAAAGGGACATCAGTGGCGTAGGCGCTTCCCTGTCCCCTCTTAAAGCAGCAGTGACCTTGTTTCAGGGTTGTCAAGTCCAGTGATCAAGGTCTTTCTGCACAGAGACACCTTCTTCTAGGAAGATTCAGTCACCAGCTTATTGGAACCCATAAGACTCTCCTCCCAATCAACTCATCTCAAAATTTGGGGAAAAACTGAAAACAATCAACTCATCTCAAAATTTGAGGAAAAGCTGAAAAATAGGACGCGGAGGCTGACAAAATATCAAAAAAACATCTTGCACACGGGTGTCTGCACAAGAAATGGTGCACGACCGAGATTTCAATCAAACCAAACTCGATCCTTACATACACAAAACCGCCCCCCGGGGGAGGGGGGGGGGCGGGAGGGATATGTCAGCCATACACAGAAACCGCATCAATTTTTTCATTGTTTTACTTATATAATGTTATTGTTCTCCAGTCATTTAGATTCTAAATTAGATATCATTATAATATGACACCATGGACATTTTTGTTGACAAAATGTGTCTACGAGATAAAATGAAATATGTTTCATCCATTCTATTTATCGAATTTGACAAATGGATTAATAATATGTCTCGAACAAATATTACTTGTTTAAATGCTTTTTTTTCTTGCCACTTTGGTTAATGTTGTTGGGACATGATTGATATACAGGATTATTCTCAATCATGATGTTCTAAAATCGAAAAAAGAACTTGCCGGGGGGGGGGGGGGGTAATTTATTCCGTGTCTATGTTCTGAGGGACCAAAAGTCTAAGGGTCTGTTTAGTTTTCTGGAATTGAAATTATCTCTAGAAATCATATTCCATGAATTGAATTATGTAGAATTGAATCAAGCGAAATTTAATTCATTTTCAATATTTTTGTTTGGATGTTCACGGAATTGGTTTCCAGCAATCAAAATGCAAATGTGGTCTGGATACTTTCAATTAGAATTGATGAACCTCTTAGTTGAGCAAGAGAAGGGGAGTAGATCGGTACGCCGCTCCGCTCACTAGGAATCAGCGTTGCACCGGTTGGCAGCGGGCGACCAGATGGGGTCGCCAAGGTAGAGCGCGAATAGCCCCTCCGTCGGTCTCCAGCGATGGAGATGTACCCAAACAAGCTGAGAATCGGAAAACAATTCAATTCCATCCAATTGGTCGGAAAACAATTCAATTCCATCCAGTATCAAACATGGCCTAAAATGAATCGGAAAAAAAAGGAAAGGACACAGATGCGATTTCCACGGAAACGACGGCGTCTACCTGCAATACGCTCATCATTTGGCCGCCGACGAGCAAGGGGGCGCTCTCCTTCGCTTCCATGGCGACCCTGAGGCTCCGAATCCGCGCCATCCCCCTCCGACCACTCCTCCTCATCCTCCTCGTCCCACTCATCTACTCGGGTAAGGAGCCCCTCCCTTCTCTTCCCGCAAGCACATTGCAATGAATGGCGCCCCTGACGGTCGAATCTCTGCCAGTGTCCAGGCTGCACCCATCGGCTCCGGAGAAGGGCGTGTGCCTTCCGCCTCCTGCCGGGCTGAGAAGGCCGAATCGTCTCGTTCTCGGCCCTGCCGCCGGCCAGGGTCGCCCCGACCGCCTCCAGTGCCGAGGTCCCCCTCACCTTCGTTTTGACGTGCTCCGTGTATGCTTTCTGAATATTAGGTGTAAGGAAATTTGCATTGGGAGCCCAGTGCTCCTGATTCAAGCAACCATTTGTTAGAATGACTGTGCTAGAGATCGAATTGGTGATGCAGACAATTTCGTATTTTTTTGCTCTTATGTGGCTCCGGCACTGAAAATTTTATTTTTTTTTAACAATATATAGACATCTAGTGCCTAATGTAATCGAGCTCTGTCTGTTAAAACCAGGATCGCGAACATAAATATTAGGATGTCAGTTGAGGCTATCTTGCCGAGCTACTGATAGGCTTCATGTGACTGACATTGTTTTTTCTCATTTTCTCAGGACTTAAAGCTCTGAATAATATTGGAATATCCCGAAATCATTCTGGAGATCGCGTATCTTTTGTTACAGTATTCACAACCTATTCTGGCTCGGCTGTAGATAGCAAAATTCCATCGGACACTGTAACTGTTGGAAACCGCTCTTATAGCAAGGTTGAAAGGTCCATGGCCATTCTTGAAACTTTCATAAGTTTCATACAGGTACCTTTGACCATCATTTTCTTCATGATAACGGCCAGCTAAGATGTTTCAATCATATACCTTTTGCATTTTGTGACTGATAGATATAAATCACTTCCTCCATGCCTTCATATATTAGGATTACAGTCGAATTTCTCTTTCCTTCTCTTGTTTATATGGTAACTGATAACTATATTTCAACTAAGTTGTGACCACAACTGGATGAATTAAAGTACTAGCATCACTTTAATAATCCTTTCTGAAAATTTTCTGAGTTTATGATTCCATTACATGTGCACCACATTAAATAACATTTTTTCATTATAATTTGAATTTGTCCCGCTTGTTTCCCTGAATGATAGTAGCTGTTGTCATTTAAATATGATCCCATCTGTAGAACCCTGCAGGTATCAATGCCAAGAAGCAATGTGATCATATTGACTGATCCTGCTGCAAAGTTTTCAATAAACAAAGGGAGTGCTACGCTATTGCCTATCGATGGAAACTATTCTCGAGGAAATCTGATGCTTCAAAGAATCAAGTCCTACATTGTAAGTCTAACCTTCACTCGTACAAATATATTCTGATTATGCACCATCCTCGAAACTACTGTTTATATCTATTCATTATTTTCTACCGAAAGAGTTGTATGTTTATGCAATTATTTAAAGGTATTTCTGGAGCAAAAGCTTGTGGAATCTGAGACAACAGAGGGGTTCAATCATTTCATTTTGACAGATTCCGATATAGCAGTGGTTGATGACCTTGGACATATATTTAGGAAATACCCCCACTGTCACCTGGCTCTTACTTTTCGTAATAACAAAGGGCAACCTTTGAATTCTGGGTTTATGGCAATAAGAGGGACCAGGGATGGTATCTCTAAGTAAGTTAACAACTTCTGACGAGACTTAAGTATAAAAATTAGCAGCATTAGAATAATCCTCTTTGCTCGTAATGTTTCAGAGCTGTGGCATTCTTTAAAGAAGTCCTTGAAGCTTACAGATTAAAATATATGAAAGCTTCTAGAATGCTTGGTGACCAATTTGCTCTGGCATGGGTTGTGAATTCTCATCTACCATCAGCTTTTGGGAAATTTTCTAAGCATGATCCATTTACAGAAGAAGTGAATGGAGCAATTATTCTCTTTTTGCCTTGTTCTGTTTACAATTGGACGCCCCCTGAGGGTGCTGGACAGTTTCATGGTATGCCATTAGATGTTAAGGTACGGTATTTTTGTTCTTTATAAGGAGTTTTTTATCCAATTTCTCTTTTTTTTTTCTTGGAAATATTTGTGGTCAAACCTTTATAGAAAATAGTAGCTTTGCAAGTTTCTGTGGAACATTATCCTAATGTAAACTACAGTGAGAAGCAGGAAAATATTTGAAATTTTCGCTTCATGTATTATTTATCTATGATATTAGGTGATATTATTGAGACATCACACCTGAATAGATAATTAGTCATTATTTCTCAGTTGATGAGCATTTAGATGGTTTTGCTCATGCAGAATTTCAGTTGCTTTCTGCTATTACCTGAATAGATAGCACCCTTGTATTTGGTTTCCATAATTTGTAATCATAAAATAATCTGGACATAATATTTCCAGGTTGTCCATTTCAAAGGATCAAGGAAGCGTTTGATGCTTGAAGCATGGAATTTCTTTAATGCAACCTCTGTGTTGTCTGATACGCTTTGCCTAATCTTAAAGAGTGGCCGTACAAAATATGACTTCTGAACTTCTGGTCCACAGTGAACATTTGGTCTCTCTCTCTCTCTTTGCGTGTGTGTGTGTGTGTGTGTGTGTGTAGAACCGTGCATTGCTAATTGCTTTTTTTTTGTTTGTTTAATTGACTTATTGTCTTAGATTCCTCCCTGAACTATTGCTCTAACTGTTGGTTCTCTTTGTCAGCACTATTTTTTTTTTTTTTTGAGAATTGTCAGCACTATTGGTTGGCTGCTACTAGAACATATGATTCACTATGACGTGTTGATAGGTCTCCTCTCTTTACAGCTCATCCTGCGAGAAGGTCGTCCTTGGCCGCTACAAATTCTTTAGCGCTAGGTTCTAGTTTTGATAGCCCATATATAATGAAGATATCATGCAGAATGTAGAAGTTTACAATCTGCTAATCATAGGGGATGTAAAATTGGTACCGAATTCAACTTTTGCTTTATAATAATTACTTCACCATGATTTCTGGCCACTGCAATCTATCATGTACTACCTCCGTCTTATTTGTTCGTTTGAGTTTCGTACCATCTAGTTTTGATCAATAATTTATATAAATTTAGTTAACTTTAAAAATTTAGTATTTGTATTTTTAAATTTTTTATAAAAAATACTTTTATAATATATAGTTTTTATATATTAAAAATATTTTATATTTATAAAAATCATTGATCAAAGATAAGTTTTGAGCAAACTCAATTGAACACTTATTCAAACGGAGGGAGTAGAATTAATCCTGCAATTGTATTTAATTGCTGTCGTCTAGGCGATTTACCAGGTGATGTTCCATTGTCCTTATAAATATTTCGGTTCCGTGGTTTCACAGCCCTGTGGAGATCAGTTTTCAGAAAATGTGAATGCTTGCAAATTGTTCAGTTCACAACTGAATCTCCAGACTTTCTATTAGCTCTACGGGTGTAAATAAGTGCACATAAAGTTAACTTCTGAACCTCTATAGTTCAAAAAAATTAAAAATTTAGTTCATTTTTAAACTAAAGAGGTTTAGAGGGTTACCTTATGGTCCCTTTTTTTCACATCTTATGGACTCAGTGATTACTAACATAATTTCTACTTAGCAGTTGGCTAAAAATTTACCATTCACATTTGTTTGGTCTGTTACGGTAGAGACGAACAAGATAGCCAAAAGTTTTCAAAGCAACAAAAATTCAACCAGTTCACAGGGTATACCAGATCAAGATTCAAAGTAACAAGCAAACTCTTTCATAAACATTAATATAAGGCCTAGATAATTCTGCCTCTAGTCAAACGCAAGCTCACTTAAAGCACTTCGCATCAAGCAGGGCCTCACCCTCGAAGGGCTCCTGGTCCTCAATCATGGCATTGACACGCTCCTTCTGGGCCTCGTCAGAGATGTCAACCTTAGTCCACTCATAGAGCTCCATGTCATAGACCTCGTCCATGACGAACTTGGGGATCTCCTGGCCACGGAAGAGCCAGAGGCCCTTCACCTTGAAGGGTGGCTCAGAGCCAATCACAAGCATCTTGCCGAAGGCATACTTGCGGCACAGATCCATCCGCTGCAGGAAGCCACCAACCTTGTTCATGGTCACAAATGAGACTGTGTTCTCATCATTGTACTTGTACTCACAGAACCACAGAGAGTAGCCCTCAGGGTCATACATGTCCCAGAAACCTGAATTAAAGGTGGCATATAACAGTAATTTTAGTTAAAAAGAAGTGAAGAACAGGAACAACACACCATTTACCTAAATTACTCCAGACTATGGTAAATTAATGCGGTACTTAGCACTCAATTGATTAAAGCTGAGAAATTATTGCTGACTAAAGATCCTTTCAGATTTTTATTCTGTTTTTTTAAAAAAGAAAATATTTCAGATGAAAATGCTACAGCTGTTGCATTAGAAAGTACCTCTAAGCCCGGAAACCAAAGTAGAATCTATTTGAAGTGCTGCAAAATGCAAGTCTAGTGCCCCCCAGTTAAACAATTACAATGGAATATCAAAATACCTTTGATGGCAACCTCACGGAAGTTGGTTTTTGTGTTTGAATATAGCCTCTTCCACTCATCAAGAATCATCTTGCTTGGTGGCAACAAGTCAAGAGGATTCTTTGCCTTCGGCTTTGGTGCTTCCTCTTCTAGTGGAGCCTCAACCTCCTTTGGCTTGGGGGCCTCCTTCGGGGTCTCTTTCTTAACTTCCTTTGCTTTTGCCTCCTTTGCTGGAGTAGTCTTTTTCGGAACAGGGGGCACAGAGACTGCCTGCTTGACATCGCCCATCACCTTCTTAAAGTTAGGCTGGTTAACCATGGTCCAGAAATAGCGCTCAACATGAGGGAACTCAGATGTGAAGCTCTTGGTCAAGATCCGGGCAAATCCATGGTAAAGGTTGCATGTCAACACAATGTCAGCCAAAGTGACAGATTCTCCAACAAGGAATGTCTTTGACGCAAGATGTGTGTTCAGAGCACCAAGCGATCTCTTCAATGAAGCAATAGCTGTCTCCTCAGTCTGCACAAGTAAAAAACTTAGACTTCAGCTAGTTGATGTCCAACAAGTTGAGATCCAAGCTACCCGTCTGCCACAACTTACCACTTGCACGTAAGGAATATAACCAAGTCTTGGATACAGGTACCATCCAACACCAGGATCAATTTCGGTGGCAGCAAAGTCCATCCATTGCTCAACATGGGCCTGAAAGAATCAATAGTAATAATCACTAAGGATATATGATCTATAAAGGGCAGCCCAATGCACATAGCTCCCACTTGTGTGGGGTCCAGGTAAGGGTCCGACCACATTGGGTCTTTTGTACACAGTCTTTTCCTAGCATTTCTACAAGAGGCTGTTTCCAGGACTTGAATCTGTGATCTCATGGTCACAAGACAACTTTACCATTGCGCCAGGGCTCCCATTCAAGATAAATGATCTATATATAACAGAAGTTTGATAACTCACTTGTTCAATCCGAGAAGACCCAAAAAGAGGGTTGTCATCCTTCAGGCGGGCAACTTAAACACAAAATAATGGTGACTATCAATAGAATCTCCAGAATATTTCAAAACAAAAAGTGCATAGACATAATACATACTGTATCGTGCAATAGTATTGCTCTCAAAAACAGGACCATCAGGAGTCTCCAGAACAGGCACCTGAAAAGAGTTGTTAGTTCTAGTTCCCAAACTACTACTTGAAGAAGAATTACTAGTAATAAGCAATTAAGTGTTGTACCTTGCCAAGGGGGTTCATCTTAAGGAATTCAGGGGTTTTGTTGGAGACACCCATCTCAAAATTCTTAACCAACTCAACCTTGACCCCACTATATTCTGCAGCAATGAGTCCCTTAAAGGCATTCTTATTGCCAGCTCCAGAATGCAACACCTAACAAGAATGTGTATTAAACATTTTATTCACAAATCAAAATCCTGTACCTGTACAGAAATTTAACAGTATACAGGCAAGTCAAAAAATTTCATACGCATCAGTGTCTAGTAGAAGTGACAGAACCCAAATCCTAGCATGAAACAGAAACAAGCAGTGCTGGTAATGAGAAATATGATAACATTTACTCTAGCATATCACAACCATGGATAAATGTTTTGCTGGACCCCTAGGGAGAAGCAGACAAGCATGCCACCATTTTCTTCCGTAGTAACTAAATATGAAAACACCTATTTTAATTTTGCGCACAGAACGCTGTCTGAATGTCATCATGAGAATTGGGCATCTGACAAATATGTCAAATGCATTCCAGCATTAACGGCCATACCATCTGCAGGTTACCATGTGAATTGTTTGCTCGTTTCAGCACGGCTTCCGGAAGATGAAATAGATTCGATGGCACTAATTGCGTTCTAGAGAAGGCCCGTGGTATCGTCCTAAAGGAATGCACAAGACTGACCAAAGCTTAGTCCATAATCTACAACCTATACCACCCTAATCACAAGAACACTCGACCAAAACTTTCGGAATTCCACACCGAAAGTATCGAACAGAAACGCGGCAGAGTCACAAATTATTATCTCTCGCTGCACAAAAATACCGCACGGATGATCAAAATCCTAGCACCTTCGCGAATAACAATATCTCCTCACAATCTGACACGAGAGGAGCTACAAAGCCACTACAAGCCCAGGGAGGAGAGAAGAGCAACTCACCAGAGCCATGTCGACGCAAGCAGCTGGTTTCGCACGATCCAAGCCTCAGATCTGCACAGAAACAAAGATCGCCAAAAAAAAAGTAAGATCAAGCACCGCTGAGAACAGAATGAAGCACCTAACAATTAAATCTGCAGCGAGAAATGATTCCAGGGGCGTAGGAAGATCGATGGATTTACTAGTGAGTTCTTACAGTGTGAGAGGCGAGAGCAGATCGCGGAAACAGCAGCACGTCTGAGGAGGAAGAGGGTGTAAGAGAAGGAGAGAACAATGGATTTATGGCGGCGCCGCGGAGGGAGGGCGAGAGAAGAGAGCGCGATATTAGGGTTGAGGCGGCGAGCAGTCCAGATGGACTAGGTGGGCGCGTTGGACGACCCAGATTTGTTTACGGGATGACCTGGATGGGAGGATGGGTTCTTTTGGAAATGGACTCTTGTGGTACCTTGGATTTGGCGTCACGTCCTGCGTAGACCTTGCGAAACATCAAGGAACAACGAGTAAAAAATTGAAACCTTGAAGGGTCTACATGAATAAAAAGCATAAAATGTAAAAAGGGCCTCAAGCGGATATTCGGCATCTGTGAGGCAGCATCTCGTCGCCATGGGCTTGAGGCTGGCTCTCGGCCCTGTTTAGTTGCTCAATGACCTTTTAGTTTTTTTTTCGGCCCAACCTGGCCCAGCCAGGCCGAGTTGGCGCGAGCATTTCGACTTGCCGGCGCCGCGCCGTTCGCGCTCCCGTTGTCCTGCAGTCCTGCTCCATGGCGACAGAGGGCGGAAAGCCAAGGAGCGAGCGAGCGAGTGAGAGGAAGCGGTAATGGCGATCCCGCTTCTCGGCCGGACTCCGGTCTGAGCGGCCTTCGCAGGTGAGTCTCCCCGGCTGACCGCTCCACACCCCTCCTCACTCTCCCGATCATATGGTTAGCGGATGGCGTTGTTCGCTTCGTGCGTGTTCGACGAATTTCGCTTGAAGTGCTCCAGGCGTTTAATCACGTTCCGAGGATGTTTGAGCTGGAGGATAATTCTGCTTGCTTTATTCATTGAAGCCTCTCCCTTTTATAGACCAATTGTGTCACTAACAAACTTACTGACAACTTGAGACTGTTCTGGAATAGAGCAACTCTTTAACTAACTGAATAGCCTATTGAATGACTGACTTATCCTCTAAACGGAGTGCGAGCTGTGGAATTGAGACCAGAATATATATTGCTATGCTGGTATCTCCTTTTCCATTGGTGCGTCATTTGTAGGTCCAACCCACAATGGTAAAATTACATGTATTTTATTTTGTCAAATATCAGGGAAAAAAGGTAATAGCAAATATCTGCATGCACAAAACCTCTTATATTTATCCAATGGGGCATCTGTTTTGAATCAGGATTCATGTCGTTATGCAAGTTCTGCCCATGGTATCCACTTGATAGGTTTTGAAAGATACTGAACAGATCACAGACAATTTCACAAGCAGTTGGGAAAACTGTTATGGAACCCTATATTTAGTGACTTGTAATAAATAACTGCAGAATGGAGAATAGTACCAGCGCAAGTACAAGCTTTCTTCTCAATTGCCCTCAAAAGAGAAATAGGAGATGGGTCACGGACATTATTATGGACTGACAGATGGATTCATGGACAGTGCATCTCTGATTTACTCATTTAATTGCTACAATACCAGAAAGAAGAATCCACAAACGTACTGTACAAGAAGGTCTCACAAGTCACACATGGGTTACTGAAATACAAGGAGCACTTCCATTTGATGTGTTAACAGAATATTTACAACTGTGGGAGATAGTTTCAGATTTTTGTTACAACCTGGAATAGAAGACAAACATATTTGGAAGTTCTCCCGGACTGGACTTTATTCCTCCAAATCTGCTTATGACAGCTTCTTCTTGGGAGCTATACATTTCAGGCCGTATGACAGAATATGGAAAAGTTGGGCGCCCGGCAAATGCCAATTCTTTTTATGGTTGGTCTCTCACAATCGTTGTTGGACAGCTGATCGCCTAGCGAAGCGTGGATTACCTAAACCGGAATGTTGCGCTCTATGTGATCAAGAAGATGAAACAATCAATCACTTCCTCACATCATGCGTCATTGCAAGGCAATTCTGGTATGTGCTGTTGAGGCAGGTAGGACTTCATTCTCTCGCTCCGCAACCTAATGATATCCTGTTTGATGAATGGTGGGAGAAAGTTAGTACAACAACCAGTGGAATGGCTCAACGTGGCCTCAACCTTTTAATCGTTTCGGGAGCATGGATCATTTGGAATCTTAGAAACCGTTGTGTTTTTTGATGGAAGAACTCCTAATGTCACACATGCTCTGATTTCAGCAGGAGAAGAACACAGATTCTGGTCCCTAGCAGGAGCTAAAGGGCTCTCCTTCCTCACTGCTCCTTTGACCGAGCCTTGCTGTTTAGTTTAGAACTGTGTTTTAATGATTGTGGTAATAGTCTTTTTTGCTTTATGTTATGATATGATGTAATCTTGCTGTACCTAGGGCATTGTCCCAATTTTCTTCTTAATATAATAAGCGCAGCTCTCCTACGTTTTCAAAAAATTTCTTGTCTGTTAAAGCACATTTATGTGGACCAGACTTGTCAAAAGTGAACTTGAAATAAATCTGTTGTTTTGTCAACTTACTACTAGCGATTTTATAAATTTTACTTCAGATATTAACCTCCCTTTCCAGACCTCAAATGTCTGGTACCAAATTATTCATATTTTTAAGTGGCAATACTACTAGTAAAATATTAATGATTTTAGCTCTAATGTTGATTAGATTTTTGTACTACTATGTTTGTTCTTATTAGTGTAAAAAATACCATGGAAAATCTTGCTGATAATGCGCAAAACATATTGAGAAAATAAGTTATATTGTAGGTTGATGTGAGGTGGCACTAGAAAAGTTTTTGGCTTTTTTAGGGCTTGCGAGGGTCCCCCTTTGCAATTAGCCATATCCAGAAACCAATAATCAAAATCTGTTTATGGTCCTGTATCAAACTAAGTAATTTGTTTCGCTTCAACAATGGCAGCTTGTGCACTCAACTCTTCTTCCTAATAGTACCACTCCTAGTTGATATTGACACAGGTATACAGGAGCATGGAGAAAAGGTCTTAGGGCTTAAAACATTTTGATAGTGAATTCAAAAAAAATGGAACGTGGTGAATGCAAAAAAATTGTGGGTATGTAGCAATTGAACGATTTTTCTTCTTTGGGAAAAGGGAATGACTGTATAATTTTTAATTATCAAAATTAAGTTGATGCAAATATTTTTCAGAAATTGTAGTCCTTATTGACATATTGTCAACTCGCCATCTAATCTAAGTTCAAAATTACTAATGTATTTTCAGCAACCAGGAATTAAGTGCAAGTTTCTTTTATCGTTACTATAATTCATCCTTTTTGCCACTTGTAATCCAAGAATGGCAAACATTTACCCCCAAAATAAGTGGCTGTGGCTCATCCATCCATCCTACCCGTTGTTTAACCTTATCCTTAATCATGGTCTATTTGGTTATTCAGTTTTTGTTTCTACTCTGATAGCAACTGGTGGTTGCGGGCGTGTGCCCTCCACAACCACTTGCCAGATTGTGGTCCCATTCCTGTTATCTTACTATTCAAATGCCTCATTTAGTTTCTGCCTTATATTTATTGTATTACTTTCATGTTCTTCGTTTCTGCTACTATAATTTCCTTTCTGATTTTCTTATGAAATATAATTCTTGTCAATATTGGACAGGATCTTCCCTATTTTGATGAAAAACCAGATATGACCTAAGCTGTCACTACTGTTATTGATTTTCCTACAAGTGAGCATTCAGCGGTACCTTTTCAAATATTTTGGACTATCTTTTTCTTGATTAAAAAAGGGCTCGATAGTGTAGAAAAAGGATAGATACTTATGCGTTAGAACCTGATAGTGATTGATACTAACATGCTTCCTATCAAAAATACTATCAGTTTACTGGTCATTTCGTAATAGTTACTCTATTTCATTTGAGTGTGGATAACTGGGGGAACTCACTATGCAACTGCCTAAATTTTTTTTCTATTATAATATAACTCGTCAAGGCACAGCCGTCATCCTTGATTGAAGTACCTGTATATGCACTGTAATTGTTTTCTTTTTCAATCACCAGCCATGTATATGCTGTTACCCCCACAGAGGGTCCCTATAGGCATGGCATACAGTGTCTTTTTGCTCAATGCCATGATCCCCTTGGATTTGCAGAGCCTTCTGAAAGTTACGTATTTGTTGGGCACAGGTCTATGATTGAGCCTTGCCTCACCACCTTACAACTTGTGAGAGTGAGTGAATTACCTGAATTACCCTCTCTACCTCTCTAGTCTTGAGTGATTCAAAGACCACATACGTATGCAGCCTAACCATCATACAAACTACGAGCTGCCTCTATTGAAACATTATCCAGCTGTAGGGCTGATACAATAAGAAGTTTGACAGTGCCGCCAGAATATTTTTTACACTTTCTGTAGAATTCTGAAATGTCAATAGGGAAAAAGAATACAAATGGTTTGTAGACTAGGATCATGTTTAGAACACAAGAATCTTTTTAATTTCTATGAAAAACTGAATCTTTTTCTTGGAAATTTTTAAAAAATCAATTTGAAATTTCTGATGCTAAGCCTAGATTTTAGCAAGAACAATCCTTGTAGTCAAATAAGTATTTGATGGATATTTTCAGTTTTATTTCGTTGAACAGGAAACAAATTTTACTCCTAGGTTCTTACTGGAGATCAATGCTTTCACTGACAATTACAAGGTCTACTCGTACCATTTCCCTCTCATGTACTGTGATAATGTTACTGAACTTCTAATTGATTTCTAGTTTACTAGTTATACTGTAACATGCATGGTACTGTATTATGGCCATGCCCCTCCTCAATGATAAGGGAAGGGACCCTAGACAGCAAATCTAAGAACTGTGCTATTTCCTGGAACCGGTATAGTTAGTCTGTGTGACTTGGAAGATCATGCTGATATACCTGGGCCCTGGCACCCTACGCTGTTTTGATAGCTGCAGTATTCTCTCTGTTTTATGACTGTTTGTGGTCAGGGATTAGGACGTTTCTTGGCAAACTGAAACCTGGAACATTTCTCCTTTTCTGTCAGTAACTGTAGGTGCTTTTCGTAGTTTCTTACTCTGTCAACTCATATTGAGTAGGCTGTTTAATCCTTGAAGATAAACTTTGTTGATCTGAAACTGGTGCCGACTACCAAATCATCAATCATGTACCTTAGTACTTACCCTGTTTGTCGATAACCTGCAGATTTCTAGTTCGATTTGGTCTCTCTACTTGCCCGCAACCGCAAGAAGATCAGTGATCTAGCTCCTCTGCCTTGATCCAACAGGAAACATCCATTCTTAAAGATCTCTCCATGTAAGAGGGCCATCAACCCATGATCTCGCCAATTGCTCCCCACCCCCCCCCCCCCCCTCCCCAAAACAATTCTCATCTTACTTTTGCACGCCTAGATGCATCGCCATGCCATGATCTGCAGAGTTCACACGGCTGTAAAGGGTGGAGCACGCTTACCGTTGCAGAGCTGTGCAGTGGGCGCGGCCCTGCCCCTTCTGCATAGATTTGGGCCAATTAGTTGCTTGTTTGGGCGTGCACCTCGCTGAATCTGTCCCCATTAAGGGCCGGATCACGAGAGCGCGAGGAACAAGCCACCCAGATTTTGGCCTCATGCTGCCGGGACTGTATGGGCTCGGTCAGGTGGGAAGAGGGGTCGCTTTCCTAGTTTCAACTATGTCCCGTTGGCTCCCTCGTAGTAACGGATGGTAGAAGGAGATCTGGATCAGGCTGAGACGAGCAGAGAAGTGCTGAAGGGATAGCTAGTCTCTGCCTTGCCTGTTTTGGTTATAGGCATGGAAAAGTACTGTTTGTCTTTCTACTTACGTTAGGGGTTGGTGCATTCACCTTATCATGAAACTTCTGGGATCTGATTTGAAGTGAGAAGTTTCACCAGTGCAAGCCGCAAGGAGCTACTAGTAGATATTTGTGCTAGTGTATTCAATTGTTTAATTTGGAAGTACAACAAAATTATATTGGGAGCCATCCTTCATTCTGAAATTTATCATCGATCAGTTTAAATTTTAACTAGCCAGCGATAATAAATGTTAGAACAGAGTAGTGTTTTAGCTAATATTTAGTGTGACAATAATAAGTTATTTGTTATTAGCCAGCTAACTATCACTATCTCCGTTCCTAAATTCTTAAATTCTTGACTCTTTTAACTTTTAAATTTCCTGTTTGACTCTTTGTTTTATTCAAAAATTTTGTAAAAATATCATTTATTTTGTTGTGATTAGTTTTATTATAAGAGATGTTTTAAATATGACTAATTTGTTTTTATATTTTTATAAATTTTTTAAATATGACGAATAATCAAACATGGTGACTAAAAGTAAGTGTAGAATTTAGGAACAAAAGTAGTATTTCTACAGGTTTTATACAAAGTCTTAGCCTTAGGTATTTGCAAACCGTTGCAAGAGAGATCGGTAGAGATTAGGTCTGATCCCTTGGGACTAAAAGAGGAATTGCTAATTATGGAACCCATATGATGGGATTTGTTATGGTTCTGACTATCCAAACAGCATTAGTTAAGACTATAGTCATCAAGGACGTGGCAAATATTACCTGCAATTCAGCAAGTACGAAGTGGACCATTTTAAAAAACTGCCAATTAGAAAGGCCATCTGTGCTACAGAAACTGGTGTCGTGCCCTAAGCCGGAGGGCACGCTACAGTTCCAGGCCCTGATTGCCAAAGTGATTCTCTGCTAACAAACGGGTGATACAAACCCGGGCGAGACCTCATATATATCCTGGGGGATCGTGCCGACTAGGAATTATCGTGTGTTTGCACAGCAGCCGACGTGTTTTACTGTTCCTCTGTGTGTGTGTGTGTGTGTGTGTGTGTGTGTGTGTGTGAAAGGGATCACACACGAGTGATCTACACGGCCTAGGCATCTCTCTCTCCTCTCCCGCTTTGTCTCTCTTTGTCTCTTTATAAAAGGGACATGCCTTCCCCTGCTGTCCATGATCGCTCTCGCCTCTTGGTCCCTTCAAATTGCCATTCCAACCAGCACATCACACTACACACCAGCTGCTGCTCTCCATCTCATCCTGATCCCGGCTTCATCTATCACCTATTCTACTAGCTAGCTGCAGATCTATCCGGATCTCCGCGTAGCTTAGCTTGAGATCATGTCTGCTATCTACATGAGCCAGTTCTCCACTGGTCTTCTCATGGAGGGAGATCACCACCAGGATCACTACCACCAAGGCCACTTCCAACCTTTTACCCTGCCCAAGGATCCCCCTATCCTGTTTCCTTTTATGATCGGCAACAGCAGCGCCAGTGACAGCAGCTTGAGCTACGGATCACCGGACCATCACCTCATAAGGCAGCAACAAGCTATGCTTGAGCCCCAGCATGTAAGTACCTAATTAATCACATGTTTGTTCTTGTTACAAATTTTAACAATTTCAAATCTCTTATTAACTATCGTGCTTTTTTGTACTACCAGATGATCGGTGGATCGGCGGCCGCAAGTGCCTTCGCGACTCCATTCCCAACCGTGGAGAGCATCCGTGATGACATGATCGAGCCATCCTCCTTCGATCCATACGATATGGGAAGGCTGCAGGTCGGCAGATCGATAGAGGCCGCCGGAGGCAACTGGACTCCGCCAGCCAAGATGAGGATCACAAGGAAGGCAAGCGCGGATCCCGGTGCCGGCGGCGTAGCGGTGAAGAAGCCCAGGAGAAGGGCGCAAGCGTACGAGGATATGAGCAGCCAGCCTAATCTTGGTGTTATTAGGGTGTGCTCCGATTGCCACACCACCAAGACGCCCTTGTGGAGGACTGGTCCTTGCGGCCCCAAGGTAGGACTGATTCGATGCCTGCCTCTTCAAACTCATGGCCCGTGCACTTTGTACTGTTATTAAAGATCCATCTTTTAGTCGCAAGTCCGTTACTGTAACTTCTGTTGCATGGTGCAGTCGCTTTGCAACGCGTGCGGCATCAGGCAGCGGAAGGCGCGCCGGGCGATGATGGCCTCCGCCGGGGCGGTGTCCGCAGACGGCGTCAAGGCCGCGACAGCCACGGCCAGCGACGCCACGACCGTGCACCCGAAGGAGAAGAAGGAGAAGAGAGCGGACGTGGACCGGCCGCTGCCGTTCAAGAAACGGTGCAAGGTGGTCCAGGATCACGCTGCCGCTGTCGCCGCTCCTTTGGCTTCCGCTGGCAAGGGCGCCGGCGTCCAGGCCACCACCGCCGAGGTTTCTGACGCCGGTCTGGGCAGGGATCTTGTCGACAACATTGGGCTCATCAGCTGGAGCAGGCCGAATCCCGCTCAGCCGGCAGCGGCTGCCACCACAGCCTGCAGCAGCTTCCGGTCAGCTCCGGCGCCCTTGCCGGTGCAGCACGACGAGATCACGGACGCTGCCATGCTGCTCATGACGCTGTCCTGCGGGCTTGTCCGGAGCTAATGATCCACCTCTATCGAGCACGACCACCACCGCAGCAGTCTTTTTTTGCAGCTAGCTAGTGCATGCCATAGATTGTTAGCGTTACCGTCCAAGCTGTAGTGTTTTTCGTTTCTTGGCTTCATGTTTTTGTTGCTAGTGTACCGTAACCTGTGCTACTGTTCCAGTCATGTGATTCATTCGCGTGTGAGAGCTGAGAGACAAGAGTTTGAGATAGGCCAGAGAAGGAAGAATATCACGAGGGAAGTAATAAGGGGCATAATCGTGATACTATGTAGCTATATTGCTGGGAATGTCATTCCATGCCGTGTGAGTTTCAGTTCGAAGTGTAGCTTTTTTGATACTATAAGCATGTGTGTCTGTTATTCGTTTTTGGTTGAGTTTCTTGTACCGGAGCCAATGATAATGGAGAGGGATCAAAATACGAGTTGACTGTTCATTGGAACTCGTTCATGACTTTTTTCTTCTGATGACAATGTCAGTTATGACCTGCTTTAATATGTGTCAGCGAGGTCTCTTTTATACAGGTTTTAGTGCAGCATTCTCCTTTATCATATAGTTTGGGACCTGAGAATATGTGCATAATGTTAGTTAGTAGTATCTGCTAGTTGTGCTAAAAGTTTAGCCCCTACTCTTAATACTAATCCCTCCGGTTTAAAATATTACACCATCGACTTTTAACATCAACTTTAACGAGCCATCTTATTCAAAAAATTTGATCAAATATGCAAAGTGTAAAATTATTAGTTGTGTTTCAAATATCACTAACAATAAAGTAAATTAAAATAAAATATATTACAGTTATCATAATTTTTTTAATAAAATGAACAGTTGATGTTAGAAGTCAACATTGTCAATATTTTAAAACCGAATAAGTAAAATGTACTTTCTCCGTACTAAAATTATTGTGGCTGGTTAGCTTTTGAAATGTAGGGAGTACTTGCTCAACTAGAGTGGCTTTTGTGTTGAGATTTTGAGACTTATTTTTTGTGACTAATTCAGGGAAGCCCGGCCTTCCAGAACAGGAAGGAAATATTCCTTCCATTCTAAACAGATTACTCCCTCTCTCTCAAAATAAAAACCCCTTTAGTAAAGCTTTCAGCTTCTGATTTTTTAATTCACTTTTGATTTTTTTTGAAGTGAAAGTGATTTTCTTTATTCTTTGGGATAAATTTCTAGAATCAAAATAGAGAATCACTTCCACAGAATAAGCTATTCCCAGCTTTTTAGTTTATTTTAGAGAATCACTTCACAGAATCAAACAAAAATAACTTTTTAAAAAAAACAGCGTTAAGCAGAGCTCCACTGATTCTGCCTGAGAATCAAGAGCTGGAAGCTCTGACAAAAAAGCCCTAAGTATCGTTTTAGATTTTCAAACTTTTTCCTTTAACTATTTGTCTTATTCAAAAAATCTGTCAAAAAATTATTTATTTTATTGTGAAATGGTTCGTTATTAGAAGTACTTTAAGCTTGACTTATTTATTTTTGTATTTTTGTAAATTTTTTAAAATAAAACGAATGGTCAAACAATGATTTTAAAAAATTTAAAAATATCACTTATTTTGAAACAGAACGAGTATGATTATGAAGAGCATCACGGTCTCTAAACACGACTTTGACAGTGTATGTTTTATCTAAGAGTGTAAATTTGTAAAATCAAACAAATAACAGATACGAAGATCTGTACATATGATCTACTACATGTTTCCAAACTAAATACGTACCTTGTATTGAAATTAAAAGTTTGACTGGAAACTTGGAATTCAGTCTTCAAACGCATGGTTCAAGTTCTTTCTATTTTCATAAGACCCTACTTTCATTGGCTTCTTTAAGTTGTTATATCACGCAAGCATACGAGATTAATTAGTACAATCTTTTTGTTCCACCACCTCCCTTGTCTTTTCGATTCAACCTAATTTAGATACGGCCGATAAAAACACAACGCTGCTTTGATCCATTGCTACTGCTATTCAAAGCTGACATTGCTTGGGCATAAAACTACTTCGTAACGTATTCATACGTCCAGACAACGCAGTTCATTTGCTTCATTTTTAGGCTCAACGTGCAGTTCCTGACGCTGAAAGCTGAATTAAATCTCAGATTTTCCAATCGTCTTGCTCCGTCCGTTTTTAAATTGATATCGTCGTTGATTTTTACAATCAACTTTAATCATTTGTTTTATTCAAAAAATTTGCTCAAATATGTAAAATTTTAAGTTGCGATTCAAATAACTCTAATGATAAATTAAATTATACCAAAATATATGAAATTTATCAAATTATTTTAATAAGACAAATAATCAAAGTTAAATTTAAAAGTCAACGATGATATCAATTAAAAAACGGAGAAGTATATATATAATCGGTTAAATGACTCTCGGTGACGAAAGAACGGTGTCGTCCTTTATGTTCTCGGACTTGCACGAAAAGCCCATGCATGCATGGAGGCCCCATTGAGAAACTTACCAAAATAAAATACAAATATGTAACTGTAGCATGCGTCGCTGCTCAGCGTGGGCAGGCAGGCAGCGAAAATCAACCCAATCAAAAATCAACGAAAATGCAGACAACCAGTACCCCGTGTAATACTAAGGTGAAGCAGCATGCAGGCTTTAATCTTTTCCTTCAGAAAGAACATGAGCATGCATGCAAATCCAGCACTGTTCATCAGTGAGATAGTGTCAGGGCTGTGATGCATACCAAGGTCTTAAAATCTGATCTGAAACGGCTGCCCATGATCCAACGAGTGCTCGGTAGCTGTAGCTCTGTGCTATAACCATTTTAATTTAAAAATTAAAACACATCCAAATGGAATTATATTTGAGATCAGAGGGAGTAGTCTGCTTTGTTAACACATTGTTCTCTGCATCCTGCTATGAAGCTTGCTCTGTAACTGGAAAAAAAATTGGACACTATTTGACATAACCAACAATTTTCTGAAGCCAGAATGTAATGAACACAGGTCGTCATGCTGACATCGCTATGGACGTGCTTGCTGCCTGTCCTTCGATCGATTTTCTCCACCCGTTTTACATCCGGCCGGGTGAGATGAAAGATCCTTGAAACAGACCAACCAGATAACTGAACACGAGCAAACCAGCAGAATCCGAATGCAGAAGAGAAATATCTGACGAGACAACACCTTATCGCCTGACAAGACATGCGACGCCGCCCGTCCTCTGGATGAAAGAAGGCCTTGGGTGACCCCGAAAAGGCGCGCGGCGTACTCCTCTCGCCGGGCTGCGTTGCGTGTGGCTGCCAGCCGCCGGTCAGTGATCACCCGCCAGACTCCAGGTCGACACGCCGGAGCGCAGCGTCCGCAATTGGTCGAGCGCACGGGCTGTTCGAGAAAACGCCGTCGCTTTCTCTCGCGTGTCACGGAGCTGTTTTTTCGCGGGCGTTTTTATGTGGACTTCGCCGCGTTTCTCCGCGGCGCCGCACGTCTGCTGGGGCGAGCTGATTCCGACGGCGCCGTCGGACGCGCGCCCGTCGCCGTGGTGTCGGAACGTCGACTGCTGGATCCCCTTCCGTGTGGCTCCGGTCACTTCACCGTGATTGATCGGCGGTTTGTTGGAACCGAGCTTGTCGTGACGGACGGACGGCCTGACGGCGAAGGGCTTTATTAGGCGGGCTAAACAGAAACGCGGGCAGGCGCTTATCGCCATATCTTCGGTTCGCGGCGCTGCGGCGTGCGTGCTCCGCCTTATCCGCGCGTGCCGAATCGTATCGGGATATCTGGTCGTATCCTTCCTGGCTGTATGATCTGCGGCGTTTCGTCCGGGATCACGCGGAGGTTTTCGCTGAGGGTTCTTCTCGTTGTAAGGTTTCTTTCGCTGTTCCTCCCTTTGTATCAGCAGACCTTACCGCATGTTTACTTCGGTAAAAGCCATAATAGACAGCGGTAATTAATTTAATTCATCCAGTTTCACTGACGAAATGTCCGTAGAAATCCGTATAGTTGCTAGTTACATTCACACCATTACAATTTTGTAAAGTTTAAAATATATCATCGATGTGTCACTTATAGAAAAGCTACACATGAGTCTAAATGACATATTTTAAATTTTTTAAAATTGTAATAACATGCGCCAAATTAATCATTGTATTTAAGCAGAATAGAGTCAACATGACTGAGGTGCTTCTTTAAAGCACAGACAGACTTCGACCTGAAGATGTGCAACTTCATGGCTTCCATGGTCGATGTAGATGCAGCTACATCAATGAAGCTAAATAGAAGAACTAATCAAAGGAAAAAAATAAATAAATCACGGCCATAAATCAAACCAGATTGCCTCCTTCCATCGCCATCTATGCAGTTACAAGTATCCTATGTCGCCCAAACCAATTGAAGAAAAATTCAAATTAATCAGCCGCCTGAAGAAGGACCCAAAAAACCAATGCTCATGCTAAGAACACTAGCTGAACGCACAGGCACTTTCAAAGCATGTCCCCATTCCTGCTTCATTTGCAGCGATCCGGCAGCAAGAAACCGTCAATTTCTACAGAGAATCAGAGGTGGCGGCCAGCGAGGAGACGATCCCCTGCTCCGGCGACAGAACAAGCGCCCGGGGGTACTTGCGCTTCAGCGCGGCGTCCCTGTCCTATTTCTCACCGATGTGCCGCCTCCAGCAGTCATGCGACGCGTGGTGCGGCATGTACCGGTTCAAGTTGCAGGCTTGCAACCGATGCCCGCGCGGTCGCACAATTCGAGCAACACATCGTTCTCCCACTCCAGCCGTTCCAGCCGTAAGCTGTAGCAGCGGTTAGAGTTCATGCAGTCAGCTCAGGTTGTGTGCGGGACAACGAAAATCCCTAAACCTGTGCTATGTTTCCGGACACGATACCGAGCAATACAATGGTTGAACTGGTCCTGTTCATAAAAATTGCAAGTGTCCTACTCTACCTGCCAAGCTCTCTCCACCGCCCTGGCATGGTTTTCCTGTTCAGACATTCAGAAAAAGAAAGAGAGATGGCATTGCTGGTTCAGTCATTCTTGGAGTGCAAACTCCAGAAATAGGAAAGCGGTGCCAAAAATCAGATTCAACCTATCTTAAAAGCTTCGGATCTTACACGAATACATAAGATGATGTTAACATGTTCTAGTCCACACTCTACAGAACAATCCAACAACTATACATACCAAGTCTGGCAGCGAAACCTGCTAATCTCACCTTAGCAGGAGCAGTGGCTTCCACAATTTACACTGACGGCACGGAGAGACGGCACCAGGCTCAGTAGTGGTTTCCCCACTTGTACCGGCGGAAGAGGTCCTCTGTCTGCGCGTTCCTGAATGCGCTGCACCCGATGATGTAGACGAAGATGAGGGCGACGGTCGCGACGAGCAGCGCGACGTTGGCCTTGCGCCACTCCTGGCGCAGGCCGCCGAGCACGCCGGCTTTGCAGGAGGCGCAGCCGTAGCAGAGCTGCGCGGGGTCGTTGCTCCACGCCGCGCAGTCCGCGTCCGCCGCCGGGTTCGCCGGGCTCGTCCACGTCGTCGGGCTCACGTACGCGTACCCGCACACCGTCGGAGGCTTGCAGCAGCCGGACTGCACCACGCAGGTGGAAGTAAGTCGTGGACCGATTAGATGAACGGAATAAGGAAGGTTCGTGCAGGGAAGCGGTGCAGCGTGCTTCCCCGTGCGCCGGGCCACATGGCACATGGCCGCTCTCACATGATGAACACATTGACAGGTCAATAGGTCACGCACCAACAGAGTGGCGCATCTTCTCTTCCTGTTTAGTACTGCTTCTGATGACTGTTAGCATTTCCCAGTAGCCAGTTGCCACCATATGGAATATGCAGTGAGCCAGTGACCGGTGCGACTTATGCAAAGATCTACTCTAACAAAGTACTAGTATGGTGGAGAATGTAACTCCACTTTCTTCCTAGGACCCCACAATATTGCTCCTTGATTCCTCCTGCCGCTAGAGCTCTCTACTCGTTGCTGCAGCAACTTTATCACTAGAAACGAAACTACCAGCCACTTTACATTGGAGGAATCCACCACATTATTCGTTCAATTACCAATAAATAAAAAGGAGTAGTAATGTATATTCCAGCTAGAGTAACGTGACGAATTACCTGGATCGGAGAGAGGTGCGACGCGTAGAACTGCTCCGGCGCGATGAAGGCGGTGTCCTGCGCGAGCTTCCTGCATGTCCCTGATGCAGCGATGCACGCCCTGATCCCCTCCCACCGTCCCGGGTCGCCGGTGACGTACCCTCGCAGCCACGCCGAGTACCCCTCGAGGCGGTAGTCCTCGTACGCGCGGCCGGGCACGGGCTGCCCGCCGGACGCGCGGGTGACGGCGAAGGCGAAGACGAGGAGCGCCAGCAGCAGCGTGATGAGCGCGGCCATCGCGAAGAGGTAGCAGGCCAGCAGGCCCTTGCGGTTCCGGTACGCGCCGAGGAAGCCCGCCAGCGCGACCAGCAGGAGCAGCCCGCCCAGGACCGCCACGGGCCACCGCACCAGCCGCGCGCAGTCCTCGCCCTGCTTCGCCGCCAGCCACAGCCCCGTCGCCGCCACGGGGATCGTGCACAGAAGGGCAAGGAAGTTGATGCACGCCGTGATGTTGTTGCTCACCGCCATCCGGGGATCGGCAGCGGAGGCTACTCGCTGTGATTGATGTGCAGGGGTGTGTGTGAGAGAGAGTAGGAGTGAGCTCAGTGTGAAAGCTCAGCTGGGTTTCTTGTTTGGCTTTCGTTTTCTTGGTGACGCGGTGAGAGGAAGGAGACTTTTCTTTGTTCCTTTCGGGGGAAAGTTCACGAGTTGCTTTGGATTGGGGAAAGGACTCTCAGCGGCCGGTTTTTAAAACCGATCAAAACCGTCGATTTTTTTAAAAAACCAATAAAACTAAATTTGATATTATCAGAGCATCAATTTTAGGTGAAAATCTAGCTGAGTACTATAATAAAACCGATTGATTTTTTTTAAAGCCGTTTTAGCTACACTACCGACTTTTTAAACCCTGCCTCGTGGAAGATCGTAGCCGTCGGTGCAAGTTTTGGGCAATTTTGAACTCCAATCTGCAGAAGACTGCACGGATCGGTGTGGGGAACAGTAGAAGCACCACCGACGACCACGTGAGGCCGCGCAAACCGAGGAAGCCGCCACCGCCTGAGCATGCTTGAGGAATGGAAACCCATCGAACCGTGCGCATCGGCAGCGGAGTGGCTCCGTTCCTTGGGCGCATGCGCACGTGTGGGGCCCACCGGCTGCCGCGTCCTCTGGGGTCAGGATGCACCGCCCAAAGCTGCCTCGGTCGCTGGAGCCAGGTGCATCCACTCAGATCCGGCCTCAGAACTCAGAAGTTGCTGACGCCTCCGCCGTTGACGGGCCGAAAACAAACAATGCGCCTCCACACATCCGCCGCTTTTTCTTAGCCGTATGGGCCTTGTTTGCTCCCATCCTCATTTGTTCCAGCCCATTGGTACTGGGCTGGAAGCTCGTGTCGGCTGTGATAAACTGATAATCATTTTTACTCTTGTTGTTGTCAAACTGTGTCACTTCTTTTTCTTTTTGATTTTTGAAAAACACAAACTGTGTCACTTCTCATGTTACGCTGGTTCAGGCCCAGTACCTTGTTTCTGAGCAGTCCATGTTCAAGCTGGATTGTTTGTTGGCTCTTTCCTGCCAATTGAGCAGTCTATTCCAAAATGGAGGATAATGAAGTAGGCTAGTGATGAACCTGGACTCTTCCTAGCCTCGAGATCAAGAGACGATAAACAGATGCATCCGGATTTGGGTCACAGCGGTTGTAAGGCTCGTGATTTCGCTGTAGAAGTCATCCGTGGAAAGCACATGGAACCGAATTTGCATAAAAAGGATGGTGACGTTTTATAGCTGCATCTTTGTTACTACTTCGCACCATCACTTTCTAAGTATTTGGCATTTCATATTGTTTTTAAAAATGTATTCTTCTGATAATCTCAGCCGAAGACTTCAATAACATGGGTAAATATCTTTAAATTATCCTTAAGGTTTATATGTAATCCGGCAGGCCCTAGAAATTTCCTCAATTTCACGTTGCTGCATTAACAGATGAAAAAAAATGGCTCTGGTAGAATAGATCACATGTAACATTTTTGGAACAAAGCAAGAATTATGTTTGGCAATTTCACTATTTACATTGTTTTTTTAAATAAAGGAACTTAATGGCTGTATACGTGATTCATGATGGTCTAGTCCATGTCCACATCCTTAAGATGGTGCAGAGTGATGATGTAGCCATGGATTAATGCTCCTTGATCAAGCAAGAAACATGGACTTTCGGTGACCTGATACATGAGTACGGTGTCAAACAGCGTCCGCCACTTGAGCTGTCATCAATCCAAAGAAGTTGATATGTTTCTCACTCTCACAATTAATCCTATCCAACAAACTGCCACCAATCCCAACTGAATTAGCAGTATGATTGTTACTTGCATAAGAGAGCAGCATCTGCTGGACATTTATCAGCTTTTGAATCCAATCAATATCGTCGCTGTTTAGCTGTGAGGAAATCTTGGACGCACGCAAGGTTCGAGCACACAATCATGAATGTCTTCGAATATGTAGATTGCAGTATTGAAAAATGATCATTCAGTGATCGGAACATCTACATCATCAAAGTAAGTAATGTCTGTTTGAAATTCCTCCAAACTTTTCCAGTGCTCTCAATTTATGCCTATATATGCAGGGTACATGCCAACCTGTTGTTGCTTTAGAGCTAGGAATATTGATGCATACGCCTTCCATTTTTTTTATAAAAGGGAGGAGAATGATAACATATTGTATCCTCATCATGAACAGCACAAACTCTGTTTCTGTGGTCCCATGCCCCTCCAACCTCTATGAACACAATGCTTGAGGTTCAAGCGTTCTTTAGGCTACTTGGATGCCTTCATATCTTGAGCGGAAGTCAGATAGAGAAAACGTTTAGTGCTATAAGTGTTTCATCTGAGCTGATCATTGATGAGTTGGTTTTCTGCAATACACAATGGACTAGATCATGAGATCTACCTACAGTGCCACGGACACAGGAGGTCAGTGATGAGTTGGAGTAGTTGGCCTACGCGGGCACGGCCACACTAGGGTATCTCATGGTTGTAACTTGCAGGCTGCAGCGGTTGGTACTTGCTGTCTTTGGGTCCTAGCCGGTTTCCAAACAAAGTTGCTCGGTAACCCCACATGGAACCAGCTCCACGTGCCAATACTCTTCTCTACACGGATGACGAGGCTTCAAGGTTCTTGGAAAACGATTTAGCCTAGATCATCTAGGGTCAGACTGCTTCAGCATTTCTGTCATGGTTGTGACGCCTTGACCTTTATTTATTTATTGGCCCTATTTCCTCTTGTACTACACATTTTGGGGTGATGCATGGGCACTGGTTGATTTGATCGTTCAATTTCCTAGGCGTACAACTAAACCAATTTCTGTTATGGTTGTGAGACCTTTGTGTTATGGGCATATGATCCTGGAAAAGAAATAGTGCGAGGAGCATCTTCTGTCACATGCTCGGGCACTCTTGGAACTTGGAGGTGATGAGAAATTGAGAACCCCTGTGCACTCTTGGCCAGGCCGCTGAGGGTCTCGCTATTTGGGACGACATGTCCGGCGCTGGGATTTATGGCGTCCACTAAATGCGCCTCCCCTGCCTAAACCTCCGCACACCACTGTTGTCGGTGGCTCGGTGCAGAGTTGTTTTTTTAGTAAATTGTGGCAGGTGTTCTGCCATTACGGGGCCGTTTGGTGCGGATTAGCCCAGCTTCGGCTTATGCAATGTATACTGTAGCTACAATGCGTAAGACAGAGAAAATTTCGAAAACGTGTTTTGTTCGATTCAAATAAAAATAACATATATAAACAGTAATTTTATTGTGTCTACAGTACATAACTATTAACCAGTAGCATAAACTGATAAACAAAAGCTCTGTCAAACACACTCTTCATTCAGATAGTTAAGAGTTTTATGTACAAGAGCTGTAAAAAAATATAAAAGAAAATTTCTGGATAGAGTAGCTGGTAGCATGACCTATCGAAAGCTTTTGGTTGGTGAAAGATCTTTGTTCAGGTCGCCATAACAGAATCTGAAGCTTTTCTTTCGCATCACCGATGAAAATCGATATCGATTTCAGGACAGTCACAAAGGGTCGAAAGAAGTGTTAGTAATCGCTAACTGGGTAGTGCCGGTCACCCAAGCGTGGTCATCACAAATTAGTTTTGAAACATTCGTTTGTTCTGAGTCTTCTGACACTGATGTATTCTCGCGTAACATGACACTGACATCTAGTCATCGTACGACTATACTTTGACCATGTAAGTTTAGTTTGATGTTGTAAAGCATGCAAGTTCTGACATGTTGTCCAGTACTCCAGTCACATGACTCGCATCATCTGATTTTCAAACCCTAACGTGATGGCTCGTGTCAACATGATAAGTTGATATAGTAGTAACATTTTGTGAATGAAATGCAGGCAGTTCTATAGGAACCTTTCGCAACGAACTGCACGCAAGTTCGTCGGGCATGTACTCTTCACCTTTTCCTTCGTCGAAAGCTCAGCTCAGCTCAGCTTCGTCACCTCTCTTTCGCGAAAGGTCACGGTCGCGTTAGTTAAGAGTTGTCAGTTGCTGCACCTTTTTAAGAGGCACAACTTTTGTTATTCATTAGTGGGCTGACTTTAGCGGTGCATTATCTCACAGGTTACTCCAAAACCACAGTCGGTAGGATCGTGCAACTGTGAACAGTAAACAACTACAGTACAAATTTCTAGATGGAACAACAATATTATCAATGCTATTGATTTTTGTTTATGCTCCTTGTAAAGTTTTTGCTGACCATCAGCAATCTTTTGACGCCTTCCTTCGATGCTTTCAAGGTGAAAGTGCAGCCAAAAGTGAGCAACAGGAAACCACTGCCAGATAGATTCATCAAACTGTCATGAA
>BCLH01001092.1:34475-102335 GCA_001602315.1 Zoysia pacifica | reverse complement strand
TGAGACCAATCGCCAACGAAAGGTGGTCCGTATAACGATCCAGCCCACGACCGATCCTTTGGATCGCCCGAGGGCTCGGGGGCTACGCCCTATGGGCGCGCTCGTGCGCACCCATAGGAACTTGAACTTTCGGGACGACCAGCCCGACGCCGCCTCGATCAAAAACCTCGAAGCGGCATCAGGCTCGGGGGCTACTGTCAGGATCACGTACCCCGGGTACCTAACAGATCGCTCCAACGAGAAAGTCGAGGGTCGGATGACACGGGCTCCGACCCCTCCGCAACGATCTATGACGGCTATCGCATGGCCGTGCAAGGGCGCGAAGACCTCGGGCCCTAAGGATAACACCCGGGAGCGACCCCCAGAAGGCAGGTACCGCGTTATGGTACATTTACTCCGGGGACCAGCTGCCATCCGTCCCGACGAGACAGGACAAGGTTCACCACGACGACACTCCAGCAGAAAGCTGCGACGACTGCCAGACACGATGGGTCAGCGCTGTAGCTAGCACAGTGGCGCCGGACAGGTATCACGGTACCCGCCGACATGCTCGACGTGACGGGTCATGAACGCGCCTGGACGGAACGAAGTGATGTCGACAACGACGGGTGGGTCCACCTGTCGGCAAGACGGCAGGATTTCGTAGGACCCATTGCATGTAACCTCAGGACTCCCCCTATATAAAGGGAAGCCCGGGGAGCGATAAAGAGAGAGGTGGAACAACACACAAAACAGACCCCGATTTTACCATATCCAGGGTCCTCCCGCGAAGAGAGGCCCCCGTCTTGTAACATTATCCTCGAGATAATCCGCTCCCTGGACGTAGGGTATTACACCATCCGGGTGGTCTGAACCAAGTTAAAAATCCCCCTGAGTCCATCTTAGATTAGGCCATATCGAATCCGAAGGCACACCTTCCCTCACGACTGTATATTTACTGTGCCGGTGGTCAGAACGCCGACACATGTCATTGGCCAGATGCCAAATCATTAACGAATTAAGCTGAGGAAGTATACGGTTAACAATTTGAAATTAACACCGGAGAAATTTCAGCGCAGCGGTGTAGCATGCTGCGGCGGTAGATCCGGACTAGGAAAAGCAGAAATGAAAAGGTGGGACAGAGATCCTATGCGGTAGTAACGGCAACTGCAAGATAAGCAGTCTTTCATCTCAGCCGTTTAGATTCCATCCAACGTTCAGCGCGTAAGCTTGCTCTGTCTTTCTTTTCTCTTGTTTCTGGCGCATCTTTTTGAGAGAAACATCATTCACAGTGACAAAAAAAAAGATTTTATTCTTTCTATGTTTACTTTCTTTTGTTATTCTAACATTTCAAAATTTATTCCTAAATACTTATTACTACTTCAGTATAAAAAAAAATCGTTGGGACAACAACTGGTCTCTGAAGAGTAACTTTACTACTATTTTCTATAACTATATATAATGAAAAGTGACATATGAATATATACTTTTATAAAAGTATGTTTTAAGAAAAATCTAATCATATGATTATCATATTTCTAAATTTTAAAAATTAAAATGATTTATAATTTATATTTCTAATGTTTGACCAAAATAATGTCAAAAATAACTTTTTTTTTTAGACCGGTGGGATTATAACTGTCATTTCTCAATACATTTTCTCTCTTACAAACACACATTTCTCGCTTCATAACATATTTTATCTCTTTTCAATACAACTTTCTCACTTTACAACGCTTTTCTTTAATTTTTATGCCTAAGGCTAGAATGATAATTAAAATACTTTTCTTTACTTAGTACTCCTCTGGTATAAAAAAAGAAGTTGTTTTAGATAATGACAGGGTATTCAAAACACAATTTTGACTCCTATTTTTTATAAAAATATTTATAAAAAAAGTTATATATATGTATACTTTTATGAAAATATTTTTTGAGACAAATGAAAGCCACACTTTTATTTTTATTATTCAATTATCAATAAGACTTGAAGTAGTCGAGTTCATACAATTTAATCCTGGACTAGGTGGCTGAGAAAATAACGCCAGGCCTAATGACTTTTCTCTCAAAACTTGCGCTGGAAGCAAAAGAAAAGAAAAATAGAGCAAACTTAGGCGCTACACGTTGGATGGAATCTAAACGGCTGAGCTGAAGGACGGCTTATCTTGCAGTTGCCGTTACTAGCGCACCGGATCTCTGTCCGAAAAGGCGATCACGTGAGGACGTGAGGTCTAAGACCGTCAAGAACAAGCTCGTCAAAAAGAATTCAAATAAAACGTTAGGACACTGACAGGTGGCTCAGGCCGCCATCGGACGGAGCAGGATCAGATCGCTTTGCTGGTTACGTGCCCGGCCGTCTCGCTGCTCGAAGACCACCGCCTGCTCCGATCGGACGTACTCTCTTCGTTGTCAGTTCTGGAATTACTGTCGTTGTTGATTTTTTACATTAACTTTAATTATTTATTTTATTTAAAAAAATTATTAAATATTATATATTTTATTAAAATTTATTTTATTATTATAGTTATTTCAATCATAATTTATTATTTTACAAATTTGAATTAATTATTTAAATAAAACAAATGATCAAAATTAATATAAAAATTAACGGTGATAATAATTTAAAAACAAAGAGAGTAGAGCAGTAGTATAGCAGTGCTAAAGATCTCTTTGATCTTGCTCACAGCTTTTGATTTAAAAAAAATTAGAGAAGCTCTGTCAAATGTTGTAGGACAAGTAATTTTTATCTGATTTTATAAAGTGATTTTTTGAAATGAACTAAGAGCTAAAAACTGAAAAAGTACTTCTCCTGATTCTGTCTCCTGATTTTGTAAATTGTTTTTCTGTTCTGATTCTATAAGTTTATTCTAAAAATCAAAATAAATTAGTTTCAGTCACAGAAAAATCAGAAGAAGCAAATCTAAAAAATAAGACATGGTAGTAGCTCTATCAAAGCCACCCTAATTTTGGTCCTTTCTGACATAGAGAGTAGTAGTATAATAATACTCTTTTTATTTTAATTGAAGCTTATTTTTAGTTTTTATTGACTACAACTTTGACTAATTTAATAAATTTAATTAATTTTAATAATATAAAGTATATATATTATAAAAATATTTTTTTGATAAATTTAAAAATATAAATACTAGGTTTTTAAATTTTATTAAATCAATAAAAAGTATTAATCAAAGTGTTAATCAACAATCAATAAAAATAAAAAATAAACTTTTATTAAAACAGAGTTAGTACTAGAATGTGTGCACCACTAAGAGCGCACAACCCATTGGCATTTGGCATCTTTCTCTCTGTCTCTCCTGTAACGTGGTGGGCTGTGGACCTGTGTTGTTTGTTGCGTCGGTTTGTATTCAGGGTCCGTTTGGACGCGAGAAATGATTTGGTATCTCATGTGAAACTGTCGGATCGTCCCAAACGGTCATTTCAGCGAAACCATTCACAGATGCAACGATCGAATCCATTTGAGATTCTAGTGTCTGTGACCTATTTGCCCCTCTCTAATTAATTTTTGAGAATTTAAAAGAGTTCTTTTAAAATTTTAAATTTTTTTAAAGTTTTTCAAAGTTGTCGTGTTAGATTGTGTCATCGAGCTTTTTATGATCCTTTAAATTATTTTTAAAATTGTTTTGTTAGTTTTCAAAATTTTTTAAATTGTTCTAATATTTTTAATATTAACATAAAAAGAATATATTAGTTATTTCAATTATTTTCTTTGCTTTACTGAATTTTAATTATTAAAATTTGTCAAACAACTTTCGGATTAAAAACATTTCCGACGCACCCTCAGGGAACTTTGGGACGGAGAGGAAAGACGAAAAGCCTCACATGGCAGGCCTAGCGAGGTTAATGGAGTCCGTGAGCATCAAACTTCTTTCACAGCCCTAGTGGCGAGCAATAATTCTTCAAGTATGTAAAAACTGTCCATCAAAGGTCCAAGGTGTCAACAGTATCCATAAAATGAACTGTCAAGCATGAGAAGAAGAAAAATTGAAGGATCTGCGTCAGATAAATATCATTAGCCTGAACCATAATCATCCTATGGTCGTTCTGTATTTTCTACCGCAGGTCACCATTGGTGGCTCAAAGTCATATTTATTCTTAAATCTTGTGATACTTCGTCTTGTTTTCAATGAAGGAAAACAACTCTAGTTCCGCTCCAGCCTATCTCCTCTATGATAAATCTTAATCGAGATGTTTAGACTATTTTTTTTCTTTTAAAATTCGATAATTCAGATTGATATTGATTCGAGGTTTCATCTCAAATGAAAAAAAGAGAAGATAGTCTACTATATATCATGCAGCTGCCTCTTAGCAAAATTTTCTCACGAAGAAAACTCTACTAAAGTTCCAAAAGAAGGGAAAGGCGGAAAAAAAAAGGGAGATGATCAGATAGAGCTAATACAGATTTAACCATCATGGCGGCCAATCAAACCAATAGGGAAACAATTTCGTCATCATATCATCTCCGCCCTCGTTCACAATTTAACACAATCAGAGAAGAACACAAGAGAGAACCATCGAAACTAGGAGCCAAGAAAGTCCTACAAAAAAGAAATCGATCCGGGGCAAGCAAAGGATGGCGGGGATGCATCAGATCTCCAAGGTGAAAAAGGTTGTTACATCACAGAGAGGCCTCAGATGCAAATTACCCATAAACTTGTGACTCATCATATGCATCCAGCGAATCAATCAATCAAGCCGGCTCCAGACGATTACCCCAAGAAAATAATACCAAAAGACAAGCACTAGAATTCACAGCAGCTTAACGAGCAAGAAGGTCAGTGCGGCTACGATGCGATGACATGAGGTCAGTGCGGCGCCCACTGCCCAGCGGCCCGTTGCTTCTATAGGGTGACCATGGCTGAAACAAGGCGGCGGCGGTGGCCTACTAGGGTTTCTCTGTGCGCGGCGGCGGCCCCATCGGACGGCCTAGGTGTCGCGCACGGACGGCCAGAAACCTGTGAGGCCCAGATGGCTCGCTGGTCCCGCTAGTCGGTGGGACGAGAAGTGACACGATGTTTCCCTTGCCGGGCCATCCGGCCTGCTACGGCCCAACCGGCTTGCACGATTCAGGATTTTTTTTTTCTTGTTGCAGCAAAAGCTCAAGGTAACAGGAAGATGCCCTGCAGCTTCGGGGACTTTCTGAGTGCGTGCGTGCAGGTCGGTCGTCGTGGCCAGTTAGTCACAGTCGTTTCGAGCAGCCACCGTTTTGGACGACCTTGGTGAGGAAATCGATCGACTTATCACTTATCATCAGTTTGTCATATACTCCTAAGATCAATTAAAAACTGATTCAATCTTACAAAATTTGAAAAACAGATCTAAACTCATAATTGAACTTCAAAACAGGAACAATTTTGCAAATGCCCCGTCCTCCTAAGTCGAACAGGAAGCCAGAATTTGCATTCTCTCATGTGTGGGACGGTCTGAGAGCGCTTCATGCTCAGTGTTGGCTGCTCGCCTCCTCTCCTGAGATCGAGTTTTTTTTTAAATAATATTGTTTTAATTTTTATTAACAGGAATAATATTCGAAGCAATAAAATTACAAAAATAATATATACTCGAACTTTGGATCTGCGAAATAACAAATATTGAATGCTAATATTTGAATTTAAAGAAGTCGAATGTTGAAAATTGGATTTTAGAGAAGTTGAATGTTGGTCGTTCCATTTCTGGTTAGTCGAGCCCTTGTCATTCGAATTCTGCGAGTGTCAGAACATGCAGAGAAGTCCAACAATGGGCGTGTGAGTTCTCTAATGTCACATGCTCAATATTCGACTTCTGACACCTCAGCCGCTACTCAACTTAGAGATTTTTTAAAAAATAATATGTATTTTGTTGTAATTATAGAATTAATACTGAATATTATGAAATAATAAAAATATTACGAAGTCGAATATTGGATATGCAAAAGTAGAGAAATCGAATATTGGATATTTTAAAATAGAGAAGTCGTATATCCAACGTGTGACTTCTCTTAAATCAAATGTAAATAATATAAATATTATAATAGCTCGCACATACATACGTTAATACATAAAATAGATTTATATATTAAACGAATTCATACAACATCAACATACAGAAATAATAAATTACACTACAATTATAAATTACATGAGACATAAGTAACATATTACTTATAAATCATGTTCATGATACGCTTATCGACAGTGTTCATCCCTCGCGCCCGTGATTCTCACTCACTCTCGCTGTCTGTCGGCATGGAGTGGCAACCAGGCGGGGTGAGCGAGGCGGCTGGGCGAGCATGGCGGACGGAGGCCGGCCAAGGCAAGGTGGGAGCGGTAGACGGCAGAAGCACGGTAGGTAAGTTTTGTTTTTATTTTATGTTCTATTTTTTAAATTTGTATGAATTAGTGTAAGTAAGTTAAAAATAGATTGTAAAAGAATAGTTCATATTTTATATGTGATGTGTTGTTTAGGATAATATTTTAGTCAAATATTAAGAATATAAACTACATATAAATTTGAACGTATTAAGTTTAAAAATATAAAAATCATATAATTAAATGTCTTACAAAATAGTTTCATAAAAATATAAATATGTTACTTTTAATAAATATTTTTATATAAAAATAGAAGTCAAAATTATGCTTTCGACACCATGTCGTTGTTCAAAACCACAGAGAGTATGTATTAGTGTATAATTTTTGTACATTTATTACCATATGATTACATTCATGGGTGGACATAGGGACCGGCGAGCCCGTTGGACGCCGAGCATTGGTCCAAATCAAAAATGAGTTAATGTTGAATGAATTCGTCTACTATGTAATTTTATTTTATATATTAAAATATGTTTTACTATAATATTTATATTATTTACAATTAATTTTAGAGAAATCACACATTGGATATGAGACTTCTCTGTTTTTAATATCCAATATTCGATTTTTCTACTTTTGCATATCCAATATTCAACTTAGTAATATTTTTGTTATTTTTTAATAGGCAGTATTAATTTTGTAACTTACAATAAAATACATATTATTTAAAAAAAGATTCTAAAAAGTTGAGTAGCAGCTGAGTTGACAAAAATCGAATATTGAGCATGACATTGGAGAACTCACTTCTCCACGTTTTGACACTCGCAGAATTCGAATGACAAGGGTTTGACCAACCAGAAAACGAATGACAACATTTAGCTCCGCCTCCGCTTTCATCACTTACAACGCAGATTGTAATCCGAGTTCATTCCAGATTTCCATGTTATGATACAGCCGCTTAACTCGGACTCAAGGTCTAACCGTTAACATTCATCAACTGGGCAAGATTCTCAATTACCACTATACAGATCATTCAATAACAGAGAATAATAAGAATGATTCAAGCGTTAAGCCACAAACAAAACTTCAATTCAAAACGATGTTCCATTCAAACTCAGTTTACTGGTAAATGCTGTCTGCTCAACACATTGATCGATAAATAAGTCCAGCAACAACTACTACAGAAGAGAAACTCAAAAGACATCCAGGGTGGTGCGCACTGCTTCTCTTACTGCTCACCGGTGGTCTTGATGATATCCGAATCACCTAAACCAAATGCAAACAACGAAGTGAGACGATGATGTTACCAAATTATGGTTATTTCAATCAAGCTGGAGTGAGAATGTTACCAGGATCAATAATGCTGAGGCAGCCCACACGGAAGTATTTACCACAGGCTGTTCCCAAGTCAACATTGTCTGTACACCAAGCATAAAATGCAATTATGTCATGAACCGAACTTAAATGCAGCATCAATAAAGGCTGGAACAGCAACTTACTTCCATGGTAGTGGTGGACAGTGACCTTCGCCAGCATAGCATAGTACTCAATCTCAGACTTACGGAGGGGAGGGCAGTTGTTAGCAATGATGACTAGCTTGGCTGTAAAATAAGGCATATGGAGTCAGACTAACTGCAACAAAACAAATTAGAAGAAACCAAATGTACAGAAGGGTCATATCCATATGACTACAGGATGAGATGAAGCATAATTCTGATTGCCATGAAATGATTCAAAACTGAAGATGCAAAAGTGTCACTCAACATAATTTGAATCACAAAACAGGGATCATGGTTGAGAATTTGATTTTGTGCAAAAGAACCCTTTAGAGGAAAATGCTCCAATTATATTAGAAACACTAATCGATTGTATGTGGTTAAAAATACATATGATTAAGAACAAGTACGAATAACATGAAGATCAAGATATCCACATTCCTGAGGGTAACCTGTGATACAACACAGGCACACAATTTGCAGAATATGGGAGTTATTATGGCGCTGACTCATACACAAGGGACATCTGAATCAAATCCATTGGTAATCAGTTTTCAATGCCAAAAACTTACAACCTGTATGAAACTATAGAAATAACATACCAAACGACTTATTGCAGGGGTAAAAAGAGAGCATCAGTAAATAAAGTGATTCAGCAATAAACTTTACTACAAAACTAATAGAAACATCAACTAAACATTTAGATCGGAATTCTGGGTCTTCAAAAAAAATTGGTAGTGCTCAGTACATTCATTCTCAGTCATCTGGAGTAAAAGGACATCACATCCATGTTACAAAATAAAAACAAACTTTTCTAGAGAACTACATGTCAAAAAATAATGCATTGTCCAGAGAATAAATTGGGGTGTCCATGTAGCCAAGAGCACAACATGGCCTTGGGCAAGATGATGGGTTCAAGCCCCTATTCTCCTTCTTTCATACTTGTATTTCGAACTTGACATGTAATATGTTCACTTCATTCAGCATAAGAATAAATGAATGGTTACACTACCAGTATCCTAGAGCCAAACAAGGCAAATATCTTGATTTCTAGTGGATGTGAGAAAGATTCGCAATTACACTCGATAAATAATGCAAATTCACTAAACATGCCACTGAAAATGATTTAAATCTTTACAGAAAAACTATGAAAAATAGTACTGCAGCAATCAAAAAATATATGCCACCACTAGCTTATGACCCACGACACTGAGCCCATAAGACAAACAGCAGAGCAGTAATTTGCTATCGCATCTGACTCATACACAGCGGCCATGAGATCCACCGGTAATCAGTTTCTACGATGCGGACGAAGAAACTAAACGGCTTATCCACTCATTTCACAGAAAACCTCACGAACTTAACTAGAGATCTAGAAATAATTTCGCTACCACAACGGATCTACGACAAGCACATGCATAAGAAACTAGGCGAGGCGATGATTGCTTACACTTGGAGTTCCTGAGGGTCCTGAGGACGGTCTTGTAGCCGAGCGTGTATTTGCCGCTCTTCACCACAAGCTGCAGCTTGGTGTTGATGTTGTCCGTGGACTTCTTCTGCAGAAACCAAGATCAGAACAACCACGAGTTAGCTCGTACAGCCACGAAAGGCTATATGTATGATCCCTTTCCAATTCGTCAGAGGATCCAGATAGGCACGTCGATGGAGAGAGATAGGGGAGCGGTTGTTACCGTCTTCTTTGAGGCCACCATGGTTGCGCCCCGAGGAGGAGTGGCAGCGGCGAGGCTTGCGAGAGTTTTGTGCGGCGGCGGCGGCTCCTGCTCGGGGGTGACTGCGAAGTGGGGGAGTGGAGTTAGGGTTTGGCCCTTTTATAGACACGGAAGGAAGGGTTTGCGCCCTGAGGGCTTGTTCAGTTGGGCTTCATGTTTTGTGGGCTTACATGGGCCGAATCGTGCTTCGTTGAAATTCGAATTCCAAGTACAGCTTGTGATGACTGAGTCCGGTTTAGTGGCTGTTTTGCTAAACCATTGATGGTGTTTACCACTTACAAAACTCGTTGAATTTCGAGTTCCAATGGGTGCATCACGGTGAAGTTTCCGTCAAATGATTTAAATTTTGATAACGAACTTAGGAGTTCATAAGTCGCATGCGATTATCGACGCACAATGCAAAATGATGATTACCGAAGATGCCATAGATGATTCAGCAGCCAAGATAGACAAATAAATTTGATTGAAGTTATACATATATTTCTGGACAAAACACCCAGACATTTTCATAATTGTCAAAAGATGGTCTATATCATCACAAGGAAAAAATATGTGTTCCTGCCCATCAACTTGGAATAAAAACTGAATCAAAGAAAAATTTGAAATAAAAATGGGCTGCGAAGCCAACTTCGAAACAATCTTTTGTTCTGCTTCCGCAAGAAAGAAAAAAGAAAGCCATGATTACGATTCCCTCGCCGTGGATCATCACCGTCAACTCGCGGCGGGTCTGGCGAATCCCAGCCGAACGATCCATATGGACGGCCAGATAAATCGGAGGAAGGCTCGAACAAGTCTCCTGCTTCCCCCACCACCTCCGCGACCACCTCCTCCCCTTTTCCCATTCTCTTCCCCCTCCGTCATCTCGTCGCCGCCGCGCGCCGCCGTCAGGAACCGTCGCCAATCATCGTTTTCAGGTACATTCTCACCTCCGGTCTCGCTGCCCCGATCTCTCTTCTCTCATCGGGTCGCCTCCCGTTTGATCGGGGATTGGCTGCCTCGCGCGCCCGTGCTCGATCGAATTCCGCGCGAATCTGTAGGGTTTCGCGCTATCGGGTGCCGCTGGCTGGGAGGGCTAGTTTCTCCGATCAATTGGGTTACCTAGGCACTTCCCTTACGGCGGTGGATGTTTGGGTTGACGTACGTGCTTTGGCTGTGGCAGGCTAGTGGAGGAGGCATGGCGCTCCGGAGGCTGCTGCAGCAGGGTGGCGTCCTGCAGCGGATGTCAAGACTGGGTGCGACACCGTTCTCCACGGCGTCTGGGGAGACCGTACGGGCCACGCTCTTCCCTGGCGATGGCATCGGGCCAGAGATCGCGGAGTCGGTCAAACAGGTACGGAAATGTTTCTGTCGCGGGCTGTTCCTACTGTGGGGATTGGTTTGTTTGATTTACAAAATTCGTTTCTGTAATATGCAGAGCTTGTTTGATTTTCAGTCATAGAATGCAAACTCATTAAGTTCAGGCTAGAATACAAATTTTATGCTTAGTTTTTCTTAGAAAAACTCTGAAATGTATTTCTACTAACCATTTTTAGACCATAGACTTCTATTCTAGAAGCAAAAATGAGGTGGGGTGAGGTTGTTATAAAATGAATAAACAACGCTGAAGTGTTGACTTCTTGGCTTCACCCAAACTGATGGGTCAATTCTTTGGTTCACATATTCATCTTCACTATATTTGTTATGGTTAACCAAGATGTCAGCCTGGAAGTGTGAAACATTGTAGAAGTGATTATATTCAGCAGAAAGTATTACCTAGGACACATGCGCCCAGACACATACATTGTTAACAGTACTGTGTGTCTATCTAGCTTTGGCCTCCTTTGGATTGCGAGAAAAATTCCCAAATCCTGCGTTTTTCCTACGAAATTGAACTGATTCCTGTGAAATTCCTGTACAATTCCTGCGAAATTCCTGTGTTCCAAAGGAGGCCTTAGAGTTTGTTATAGTTACTCCTTTCATATTCAAGTGATGATTAATTTTTTTTTTTGTTACGAGGACTTTTAAGCTCATACTGCCATAATGTATTCACTGGAGAGCATAAATTTTGTGCTTATTATGCTTTACTAGTTGGCCCCTGTAAATTTTTTATAGAAATATCTGGGATTGTATCACTTAACAAGTTTTAAAATTCTGCTATTCCATTTGTTCCGCTGGTTTGCCTCATTTTAATATCTAAATATTATTGAGGCAGTTTTTGACACATTTTTATTGAGGTCCTATCTTGGATGTGTCCAGTGGCACAATTGCTAATTAGACTTCTTTTGGATTTCGGAAAAAAAAATTCCGAATCCTGCTTTTTTTGTTCTGTGAAATTTCTACATTCTAAAGGAGTTCTTAGGGCTTTGTAGGGCTGAAATGATTGCTCTGATACACTAAAACCTTTATGGATGACTTTGATCCACCTTGATCTGATAGTGAAATGATAGAGTTAACAATGCCTCTCAAGTTTTGGCTGAAATGGAGTTTGCAATCAACATCAAATAGTTTGTTGGTTAGTGAAGTTCCAAATAGAGTTTCAATATGGAATCATAGTTATGTAATTGTATTATATATATAGAGGTGCATCTAATTTCTGCAGCAACGCAATTTACATCCTGTTGTTAATTATTGAATAAAATTCATTGGTATATGATATCTGAGAAGGTAGCTTGTTTATATGTCTTAGGTTTAAGTTTTTTTTTTTCAGGTATTTAATGTAGCAGGGCTACCCATAGAATGGGAAGAGCATTATGTTGGTACAGAAGTTGATCCCAGAACAGAGAGCTTTTTAACATGGGAAAGCCTGGAGTCGGTGCGTAGAAACAAAGTTGGCTTGAAAGGTCCTATGGCTACGCCAATTGGAAAGGGTCACCGGTCGCTGAATCTTACATTGCGGAAAGAGCTAGGACTTTATGCCAATGTCAGACCTTGCAACAGCCTTCCTGGTTACAAGACTAGATATGATGATGTTAACCTGGTGACAATTCGTGAAAACACTGAAGGAGAATATAGTGGTCTCGAGCATCAGGTATCGAGGATAAATATATGATGATGTTGCTTAATCATTCTCATTAGTATTCTTTTTCACTACATGCTACCTTCTTTCCAGGTAGTCAGAGGTGTTGTGGAAAGTTTGAAAATTATTACCCGCCAAGCAAGTTTAAGAGTGGCAGAGTATGCTTTCCATTATGCCAAGGCCAATGGTCGGGAAAGGGTCTCTGCAATTCACAAAGCCAATATTATGAGGAAGACTGATGGTCTTTTCCTCAAGGTTTGTAACCTACTGTTGTTTCTTCTTTCTAATTTCATGGAACAGGCTCTTAACTACAATATCCTTGAGAGCTCGTGTTTGCTCATATTCCTTTTTTTTTAACTGTAGTGTTGCCGTGAAGTAGCCGAAAAGTATCCTGAAATTCAATATGAGGAGGTCATCATTGACAATTGTTGTATGACGGTATGTTCTTTTCTCAACTGGATCTCCTCATAGTGTCAAATGATAATGTTCTGCCTGAGTGCATTAATTTTCATAATTTTTCTTGTACAACTGATTTTGAACTGCATCTGCTTGCAGCTTGTGAAGAATCCTGGTCTTTTTGATGTACTAGTGATGCCAAATCTTTATGGTGACATTATCAGTGATCTGTGTGCTGGTTTAATTGGGGGATTGGGCTTGACACCCAGGTAGACTTATTTCTATCCGTACAACATTTTGTGTGTATTTAGTACAAAATCAACTTACTTATTCCTGGTTTCCAGTTGCAACATTGGTGAAGGTGGCATTTGTCTGGCAGAAGCTGTTCATGGCTCTGCCCCAGATATCGCTGGCAAGGTGAATGTCATGATCCGTGTTCTATACTGCTCCATATCATTGTTTACGCTGTTTTACTTCTGTGATTTATCATGATTTATTACATTTCTTGTTGCTCATGTGAAGGCAGTGGCACTTGTTTTTGTAGTCCCTGAGTTTTAAAATTGTTGTCATGACGACAACAATTCTAGTTCAAAATGAATTAGATTTGCTGTCCTAATGACAACAATTTAAGAGCAGAGGGAGTATTTGAAAGTATTCGGTTACCTAAGTGCTGTGGTTTAATCCCATGTCTTGTACAGCACATCTTTCTTTTTATTATTGTTGAAGATTGTCAGATCATGTTTTCCTGTCAAGACACCAATCAATTGGCATTGTGAATTATGATTCCTATGTCTTGATCTAATTGAATGTTCTTATTTGTTTCCAGAACCTTGCCAACCCAACTGCTCTTATGCTTAGTGCTGTTATGATGTTGCGCCATTTGCAATTCAATGACCAAGCAGACCGAATCCACAATGCTATCCTCAAGACCATCGCAGAGGGGAAGTTCAGGACTGCTGATCTTGGTGGAAAGGCGTCCACATTAGAGTTTACTAATGCAGTTTGCGATCACATCTGATAATCGGACGTGGATATTGTCTTCTGATTGTTTCTGCCCTCTAATTTTTGTTGGATACCAAGTGGAGCTTTAGCTTAAGAGGTTAACTGGCAGCACCTCGAAACTTCTTTGGGCTTAGACACGGTTGGGACCGTATAATAAGTTTTGTCAAATTCTTACTCATCAGTAATTCTTTCAACATTGTGATCCGGTCAGAAAGTATCGTTTGTAATAACAAGTTACAGAATTGTAGGATAGATTATTTTTTAAAGATGCCCTTGAAATTCCAGAGTAACTGGTGGGAAGGCCAGATACGTTTTCACTTTTCTTGTGCATCTGCCGCTCTTTTTTCTTTTAGAGTAAATTTTACAAACTTACAACTATTTGTATCATTGTAACACAAAACTACAATTTTTATGATCTATTTCAAAAAATTACAACTATCTTAACTTTATGTATCAAAAAACTATAATTTTTATTGTCACATTAATGTTACATAAACTTAGCCTCATATGTCATCTAAACACAGACTAAAAGATTGTAGTTTTGTGAAATAAATCATAAAAGTTATAGTTTTGTGTGACAATAATATAAATAGTTGTAAGTTTGTGGAATTTTTTTTCTTCGATAGTCTTTGATGTTTAACCCTGGGCAGGGAGGAGCCGACGCGCTTCCAGTGATAATCTCAGCGTCCGCGTCTGGTGCATGTAATGCACCACAGCAGCAGCAAAACTTTGCAACGTCTCTCCTCCTTGTTCCATTTGGTCCATCGCAATATGCGTACGTGTCCGCTTGTCTCACACGCGGCGTGCAGCGCGACGGCCGCGGCTCGCCGGCCCCGCGCGACCCGCCAGCGCGTCACCCTCTGGAGAGATCTCTTCCCGCCCTTTTAATCGGGGGCCGTGCGCCACCGCTTGCACCACAGAGAAAGGAGCACCGGCACCCACCGTTCGGGGAAGCACGCGCACGCCAACGCCACGGTTCTGTTCGAGAGATCGAAGCTAGCTGATCAGTGTCACCAGTACCTTCCATGGCTTCCATGCAGAAGAGCCACGAGGAGCGCGCGCAGTCTGAGGCGCAGAAGGCGGCGGACGAGCTCGCCGGGGCGAGGCAGGATCGGCAGGAGGCCGCTAGTCCCCGCGGCGGCGGCATCCCAAGCTCCGTCATAGGCACCGTCAAGGACACCTTCTCCGGCAGCGGCGGCCGCGACGACACCACGGCCACTGCAGGGGAGCACGCCGAGGAGGGGAAGGCGAAGGCCGGGGGCGTGGCGGACGCTGTCATGGACAAGGCCGCCGAGACCAAGGACGCGGCCGCGGAGAAGGCACGCGGCGCCATGGATGCTGCGGCGGACAAAGCGCGCGGCGTCCGGGACGCCGCGGAGGACAGGGCGCGCGGCGCGAGGGACGCGGCGGAGGAGAAGGCCGAGGGCACCAAGGAGTACGCCGCGGAGAAGACCGCCGGCGCGGAGGAGGAGGAGGACGCGATGCTGCGCGTGAAGGCGGCGGATCACATGACCGGGCAGGCGTTCAACGACGTCGGCCCCATCGGCGAGGAGGGCACCGGCATGCCGTGGCAGCGCCGCTGAACTGTCTAGAGTCTGTACCGCTCGAGCTGAGCGGCAGCGTTGTATTTTCTTATATCCAACTAGTAGAATAAATTAAGAGAAGCGCGGATGCTTTTTACGGCATGACGAATTACTTCACGTTTGTCAAAAAAAAAAAAAAAAGAGAGCTGATATACCTGGAAGTTTGATCTTGTAGCACTGCGCGTCCCATGTACTTTCTCACATATATAAGGAGATAATTTTCGGTAATTTCCGGTGAGATTTTCCTCGACCTCGAGCAATTTCTCTCAGAAGCGTCCGATGAGTACGAAACGTCCTCCAAATCAAGCGCGAGACGCAATGTTATGGGCTGAGCAAAATTAAATTTCTAGGCACGGCAGCAGAACACTTTGATAGCACTCCAGCATTCAAGACATGGACCTTGGCTGCTCAATTGAAATTTGACGGGTTTGCCGAGTTTCAGCGATAGAGAGGAGCAGAGGGCAGTGCGACGAGCCACATCGTCCGCGTCGAACGTGTCCGTCCACCTTACGCGCCGCGCGAAGCCCCGCGCTCACAGCTCGTCGGCTGCCACCCCGGCCTCGTCATCTTCTCGCCAGACGCGATCCGGGAGAAGACAGTGATGTCGACGAACGTGGTGAAGCGGAAGCAGGCCGAGGCGGCCGGCGGCGACGGGAACGCAGCGGCGGCGCCAGCGAAGTGGGGTGGACGCGAGGAAAGAGCGGCGCCTAGTAGGACTTGTTGACGTGCATGCAGACGACAGCGTTCGACGTCGTCCGCGTGACGCAACGCGCGCGATCAATTGTGTTCTTTTCGTAATGTTCGTTTGTCATATACCATTACTCTTCTGCTTATTAATTTCTTAAATGTAATCTGTACAAGAGATATTTGGTGTCACGTCGCCCCGCCCGCCTTCAACAGCCGCCGCCGAAGAATCCGGTCCACGCACCTCACCGCCGATTCCAGCTAAATCACGATATCGACGCCGCTGCCCCGCTCATCTTCAACGTCCCCCCACCAAAAAATCTGGCCAGCACAGCTGCGCCTTCCAAATTGCCACCGACTCAACCAAATCGCGATCCAATATCCACGCCACCGCGGCGGCCATCCTCCCCACCCTCGAGTCTCCTCAGCGTCGTCGCCTTCCGCTCCAACCGCGGCTGCTCCCCTTCCCCTGACACCGATCACCACAAGGAAGACAAGAAAGTTGACCCTTATGCGCCACCACGCACGGCTCGCGCGGGTGAGAGTCGCGGTGGCGGAGGTGCGGCACGCAGGAGGCGGGTGGCTGATATGTTCCGAGCCACCACGGGGCTCATGGCCGCGACAATAGAGGTGGATGTCGACAACAGCTAACAGGAGGCAGTGGTGGTGGAGAGGTACGCGTTGGCCAGTGCCTGCAATGTGCTCGCAGGAATGCCAGTGTCGCTCAAGGCCACCGCGCTTGGTGGCAGTGTCAACTTTGTCGTCTGCTCAGGCGGTGACTCCGCCGCGGCGCTGTGCCTCTTTATGCCCGATGATCTCAATGCAGTGATCTTCCCATATTTGTCGAGCAGAATTCGGTTGTTTTTTTTTTTTTTTTTTTTGTCTATGCGATGCTTGGTCGAGTTTTGTATGAATGGCACAGAATCAAGTCATCGAGGAGGTTCCGCTTGATCCCATAATGAGACCTCGATTTGTATGACAGAGAAGAGTTTTTATATCAGATGAATTTGGTGAGCTTCTTCCGAAGCATCTCATTTTTTTTTTTAAGTATTGGATTGCTACTTCACAAATTGTGTACTATTCTGTTTATTATTATTTCAGACTAAATGTTTTAGCACTCTATTCTCTATAGATTATTGTAGATAATTTAAACAAAGTGCTGGTTGTAGTCTGCACACGTGATTTCAGTATTTTATATGATAGTTGTTCAGGTCATGCCCCTAGCTAATGGGTTTAAATACGGTAGTATAAAATACAGAAGCATGTAGATAGTTGTGAAAGTCATGCTCGTCGCTAATGGGTTTAAATATTTAAAATAGAAGAGTTTAAATACTATCATATAGAAGAGTTCAAACATAAGGTAGCTGTCCCACTTTAATATCTTCTGGTCATGCTTTCACCCTTTTATATCATATTTCCCAGAGTTTAAATACTATCATATAGAAGAGTTTAAACATAAGGTAGCTGTCCCACTTTAATGTCTTCTGGTCATGCTTTCACCCTTTTATATCATATTTCCGCTTATGTTTTGTTATGCAGCGCTAGGATTATGTGACTTTCATTTTAACTTTTAAGTTGTTAGAACATTGGAAATACCATGTTAGGCTCTTTTTTCTTCTTGCGCCTGGAAATATCAGATTGGAATGTATGCCCTTCTATGTTGAATGAAGCAATATTTGGTGCTTACAAGCATCCTAAGTGATCTCATCATCCAAACCTATCGTGCATGTGCTGCCCCTTCACCTGTGCAATGCCCTATAATCCTGATGCGTTTCAGTGAGATACAAATTCTGATCTTGTGTTTTTCTTTTTGCCAAAAAAAGTCCTTGTAAATGGTATATTGATGGTATTGTCTTTCTGGTACAAATATAATCCTTTTTAGTTTAATGGATAATATTCTAAGTGTCTTGCTTGTTGGATTTGCATCGTAAATCTGAAACTTCAAGCAATCAAAGGTATGCGTTCTAAATTTTTACATTATCTCATTCTACTTTTGACAGGAAACATGCTCCATGCATCCATTATATTTATGGATGAAATAGAGTCTATTGGATCTGCTAGGATGCTGTCTGGTGGTGGCATTAGTGGTGATAGTGAGGTTCAACGCATCATGCTTGAACTTCTAAACCAACTTGATGGTTTTGAAGCATCAAACAAGATTAAGGCTCTTACGGTAACAAACTGGATGCACATTTTGGATCAAGCTCTTCTGAGGCTTGGGTGCATGGATAGGAAGATTGAATTTCTGAATCCTAATGAAAATGTAAGTGGTGCAGGATTTAGGTCAATGCTAATTTTTGAATTACTTAACTAATCAGATTAGTGCTAGCTTCGAGTTGTCTAGCACTATTAAATCACGTTCTCTTGACCATACCGAAGAGAAGATGTGTACAATTGTGTAATTTTTTCTTGCTCATATCAGAACGGGTATTCTGTAAATTTGTGTTTGTAACTTAGTGTAATATTGTAGCAGAATTGTGTCACATTGTCTTGTCTTTAGTAGAATGAGAATATGTCACATTGTCTTCCTATATCGGAGAGTGATTATATCACGTTGACCTGTCTGTAGCGTAGCACGGGCACTCTGACTAGTATACCATTATATGCGTACATGAATGCTCTAGTTCGATTTTCATGAAGACAGTGCAATTGTGCCAGGATCATGAAATGCGGAATAGCTTCTTTCAAATATCATGCCATGTTGATAGAATTACACAAGACATGAACTAGTCTATCTTTGACACTACCTAAGAGTCTAAGATCTTAACCTTGTGACAGAATTTCCTAGCAAAAAACACAACTGTGTGCTACGCGAAGTGACCCAACAGAAATATTAGTCACTCTGCTAAAGAATGTTGACGAACCGTTTCCTTCATTCCAGAAACATATACAATCAGATCGCTTCAACCTGTATCAATATTGGCAACGGAAGAGACACCTTTTTGGGAGGCTCGCTGGATCAATGGTATTTCTCCAAAAGAATTGGCGCCAATATTGTACATGCACAATTCACACTGAACTGCAAAGCTTCAATTGGATTAAGAACTTGAAAAGGGTGGATTCTGAAGCCCTCATCGACGAGTTCACTCTCCTCTTTGATTTATTGCAGCAAGTGTATCTAACAGATCAGAAAGATCAAATTTTTTAGAAGGGACCCAATTTGAAAAATATACAGCCTCATCAGCTTATGAGGTACAATTCTTATGTGCTGTGCAGCCATCATTTCAGTTAGCAGCTATCTGGCATGCTCGGATTGAACCGAAGTGTAGATTCTTTGCATGGCTTGCTATGCACGATAAGGTCCTCACAGCAGACAATTTGACAAAGAAGAATTGGCCTCATGAACCTAATTGCCCTGTCCGTTGCTGTATGCTTGAAACCACAGCACACCTACTGACACAATGCAATTTCACAGAGGCAACTTGGAACCATGTAGCAACTCTTCTTCAGTTCCAACCTCATCTAGTGAATCTAAACACGGAAGGAGTACAGCAATGCATGCAACAAATCATTGTAGGGGTTTCCAAACAGCTCAGAAAAGATTATGTGAGAATCTTTTTTGCTTTCTGGTGGCAAATTTGAAAAGAGCAAAATAGAAAAAAATTTGAACACAAAGAATTATCCTTCTCTCAGATATCTCTTCTAGTCGTGGACAATGTTAAGCAGCTCTGGCAGAGTCATGAGCTCCTGACACCGGAGCAGGCTCCTTGATCCTACTCTGCTCTTTCGTTGCCAGCGTTCCACCCTGTAATCATCAGCTTGCCACTGTAGTGGTCTTTGTTCACTGTCGGCAGCTTCTGTACCGTCTCTTTAGTGGTTGTAAAACTAAGATGTAATCCTCTTTTTTTACCTTAATGAATGACAGCACTCCTGCATTTTTTATTAAAAAAAAGATCGACCAGAAGCCAGAACATCACCAAGTTCGTCGAAGCGCCAACCACGAACGGCTCCGTCAGCAGCCGCGTCAAGAAATAGAACGTGACGCCCAGCGTAATGGAGATCGGGAGCGCAGGCAACGCATGCTTGCATATCGCCAGCAAGACGAGGGTGCAGCCGAGCCCAGCGATGATGGCGAGGTAGCACGCGTACACCGTCATCAGATCGTACATGGCAGCTCTCCCAACAAGAACGCTGCAGAAAACAAAATCGCCAACGACCCAAGGCGCCCCGCTTGATGCCCCTGGTAGACTCGATCATCTGGCTCTGATCAGGGTGATGAACTTTGTTGCTGCATCTCATTAGAGGCCGCGTTGTTGGTAGACACCAATGGTGCTGTCTCTTCTTCCTCAGACTGCTTAATTTGGATAACAGCATGCTGTGAACTCTCAGTCTCACCCTGATTTGATGGCAGTCCTGTGACCGAGACTGGCACCTCCCTTTCACAATTGCCCATCTGGTGCATAGAACCTCTTGATCTGTTGTTCTCGCCAATGCCTGAGCGATTTCCTCCCATATTCCTCATTTCCACCACAGCACGGTTGCCACCTTCCTCCTGCTCAACCCTGTTATACTGGCTGCCACTGGCATGGCCGGAATCAGCCATGTCTTGCCTCGCCAATGACCCCGTTACCAAACATCTACGTGCACACGAAAATATACACTTAAAATTATTTTTCTACAAATTTGATCTCTTTGTAAATACTTTTTACAAATCTAACGAACAATATAAAATATAACTACTCAAAACAAATATACGAGATAAAAAAATTTAAAAACAAAACAAATTCTCCTCAATCTTATAGCCACAACCTAGCCTCTGTCGAGCATCTCGCCAATGACGGCCGAGTCCATTCAGCACCTAGTCGGCGGCGTTGAGTCCGCGCAGAACCTCGGAGGTGGCCGGAATCCGCGCATGCAAGCTCCTATCGTGCCGTGCGTCGTCTGCCTGGCGCGGCCACCAGCTAGCAGGTGCATTGCTTGATCCTGTCGTGTGTAAGCGGAGGCAAGCCGCTAGAAGCAGGTCTCCTGTGCACTCTTCCAGAATTCAGGACCTTACGTTACGCCTCTTTACATTGGTTCCATGTGATGCCAAATTTGGGAATTCATCCCATCACTAATTCTTCTTTCACAAATTGAGATTATTGCTTACCAGATTTGAGATTTCCTAGAAAAATCTGAATGATTTTTTTTTTTTTAAAAGCCCAAGCAAAGAGATACTAACTCCGTTCTTTAATTATTATCGCTGTTGATTTTTAACTTCAACTTTGATCATTCATTCTATTCAAAAAATAAATTCAAGTTTTTTTTATGATTAGAGTATAAGGTTGATTGGGAAGTAATTTTCAGGGAGATTTTCAGTTTTAGAGAATCGTCTATTTTTATAAATGTGACGGAGAAATATCAGACACCTCTTTGTAAATTTAATGGATGAGCTCACATATACTTATTATTAGCTAACAAAATATAACTTCATATAATATCCAAAGAAAGTTGTTAGAAAATAAAACAAATTTATATCAGATTAATATTAATATAAATAGTGAAGAATAAAAAATTTTAAATTTTAATATTAATATCTTATTTTTTAAGTTAATATTTTTTAAAACATAGCATTAGCACGGGTATAATAAGAGGAAGAACTTGTGGCTGGTTCAACTGTAAGCCGGCACTCGTAGTATCAGTGCCGGCAGCTCGTCACCTCCGGAGGAGACCAGCTCCACAAGCATCCGGAGCGGCCCCCGTGGCGCCACCAGATTGTGAAGACTTCTCTCCCTGAGGACCTCAAGGAGTTGTTCCATATTCACAATGCGATACAATAACGTTTCATGTATGGAGATATGAGCTGCGATTCCTCTAAAAAGAGAGTTACAATATCTGTGATCGTATTATTTTTAAAAAATAAAACCATTTTTGAGATTCTAGTTTATTTATCCATTAAGAAAATGTTTTGCACTATAAAATTTAGCTGAAGTGGCACCCACCCGCCGAAGGAGCCACGGTGTCGTCGTCGGCACATGCTGTAATGATCAAGCGAAGACATCAGCTCCGCTTTCTCCCATCTCTTTTTCCCTTTTCCACTCCGACCAATCTATTTCCGGGCTGGCCGGAAAGAAAAATGCCACCACCGCTGAACTTTTAGCTCAAGAGAAACCACGAAGTTTTTTTTAAAAAAAACACACACAGAGAAATCATGGTGTGGACGAAAGCTTAAAATTAGAACGCCATGGCGTGGCGTCCCCAGGCAGGCAATAATTGAGCAGGCCACGCCACGCGCTTCCTAATCACCGTGCCCTAAACGTGTGTTCCGTGGAGCATTATATGAGGCGCCCATGGCGATGGTGAGGGATGATCGGAGGAGAAACGGGTGCTGACTTGGTAAACGTGAGAGGTGGGTGGTGGAGGCGCCGGCCTCTCCGGCGGTCCGGCCTTGCTTTAGAGCATTCTCCTCTGCCCCCACATGCGCTGCCCTGCCCGGCCTCTGCCCAAGGTGATTGATCGATTGCTTCGTTTGTTTCGTCTTCCTGTGCTTGGATCTACTCAGCTGAGAAGATTCAGGTCGTCGATTTTTCTGTTCTTCTTTCGATTGGGGGATGCTGAGTCGTCTGTTTATTTATGTTGCATAAAGAGGAGATTTCCATTCATGGCGCGAATGTGTTTTTGTTCTGTCGTACTGTTAATCTGGGTTGATCCAGTCTTGAGCGTCGAAGAATTTTTTTCCCAAAATAATCTTCGATTCGTGATGCTGTGTCCTCGCTTTCCGTGTTGAATCAATTATATGTTTCGTCGAGTTTGAGCCTGATCATGCCTTCACGAGCAGATGGTACCCTTTTTGATAATTCGGCCAGAACGCATACTTCTCTTTTTTTTTTTTTGTGGGTTTATTAGCTTGCAAAGGGCTGCATCTGATCTTTCAATCACGGGAATCCCAAAACGAAAGCAACCTTGAGCTTAGCTTTACGCTTCAAAGATCAACAATCACATGATGATCACGGTTTACCGGCATTGAGCAGGAAATCCTGGCGTGCGGCTCCCATTCACCATTTCAGCGTCAAATTTCTAATCTTTTCCTGCTTGATCGATTTTAGGCGCAGCCGAGTCTGCCGAAGAACTAGAGCAGCTGCATTCCGCAAGGAAATCGCAAGAAAATCTCATCGGCAATGGCGGAGCAGGTGGGCGCCGGGAGGTTCTGGTGCCACATGTGCGCGGTGGCGGTGAGCCCCGCGGCCGCGGCGGGTGGCGAGGTGGAGATCAAGTGCCCGCACTGCCAGAGCGGCTTCCTCGAGGAGATGGAGACGGCCCGCGGCGCGGCCGCCAACGACGACGCCGTTGGCGGCGAAGAGGAGGCTGACGCGTACTCCGGCGGGGACCGCCCGGGCTCCGTCTGGGTGCACGCCATCCTCAGCACGGTCGACAGCTCCATCCGCCGCCGCCGCAACCGGCGGCGACTGGAGGTTGGCGACATGTATGACTGGGACGAGCACGAGTTCACGCGGCGTCGGCGGCGCGTGTCCACGTTCCTGCGTCTCCTGCACGAGCTCCGGGAGCGCCAGGTCCAGCGCCTGGAGATGGCCGCCGCTTCTGGCGTTGGCAACAGCGGCCTTGAGGGCGAGCACCTGAACCCGTTCGGCCGTAGCCTCATCCTCGCCTCCGGCAGCGGCGGCGAGCAGGGCGTGGCGCTGGGCGACTACTTCCTCGGCCCCGGCTTCGACGCCCTGGTGCAGCAGCTGACCGAGGGCGAAGCGGCGCGGCGCGGCACGCCGCCGGCCAAGAAGGAGGCTGTGCAGGCGATGCCGACCGTGTCGGTCAGCGGCGACGACGAGGCCAGCTGCCCGATCTGCCTGGAAGACTACGCGGCCGGCGAGCACGCTCGGGAGATGCCGTGCAGGCACAGGTTCCATGCCAATTGCATCGTGCCGTGGCTCGAGATGCACAGCTCCTGCCCCGTTTGCCGGTTCCAGCTGCCGGCCGACGACGCTAACAAGAGTTCATGTGACGGTGGTGGTGGTGGCTATGTCAGTGCCGAGGCTGATCACGATGACAATGTCAATGGCAGTGACAGGGCAGAAATGGCGGGCAATGCCGAGCCAGAGCGCAGCAGTGGCGGTACTGTAGCCGAAGAGGATGGCAGGCGGTTGCCGGCGTCGATACAGTGGCTTAACAGTCTGTTCTCGCCGTCAACACCGGCGTCCGGCAGCAGCAGCGGCTCGCGACATTGCGAGGACTGAGCAGCGGAGGCGATGGCTGCTGATTGAGCCCTCGGCGCCATGTACTGTACATAGTGAGGAGCATACCGGGTTGGTGCCAAGGAGATTTGGAGCCTTTGTCTAGTTTTGCTCTTGCAATATTCTCTGATACAGTTACTATGGTTGTTAAATGAACAGATATTTGCAAGCGTATCATTGCCTTAGAGTAAAGTTTAGTTTATATAGTGTTAAATACTGTTCTAACAATTATTGAGAAACACATTCTATAAATTAAAAAAAAAACACATCTAGTAACTCATGAAACTCGTCAAATATTTAGCGATAGGATGGTTCAATAGCATACTGTTTCATGCTAAAAAAACACAATGCTCCAAATTTAAAAAAATCTTTTATTGAAGCATACAATGAATTTACTGTTTAACTAGATTCTGGCCCATGAACATAAACTCAGCACCAAACATGCGGAGGCAACTCAACTTTCAATAATACGAGTAATACTATAGCAATAACAGCGTCGCTGCAAAATAAATAGCCACATTGGTTTATCATCATTTAAATGGTTAATTCTAGTGACAATAGTCACGACCTCGTAGAATCAAGGTGTAATGCAATCAAAAGTCACTACAATCTTTGGCATCCAAAATTCTGCATATGCTGATATGCAAAAGCAGTCCCAGAAAACAAAAATCCCCCAGTGCAAAACGGTGTTGATCCCACCTAGTTCGCAGTCAAGAGTTTGATGACGGATGCAGTCCCGATCCTGTGCAGGGCCACAACAGACTCACCGGTGTTGCAGAGCCCCGTCGCCTTGGCATTCTGAATGGCAGACTCGAGTGCTTCATCAGTGGCCTCACTGTCAAAAGCCTTTGCGGTGGCGGCGCTCAGCATTGGGATCACACCCCTCACAATGAGGCTTTGCCTTGCAGGCCCCTCGTCGCTGCAGGTCCAATCAAAGAAGTCTGTCTTCAGCTCAGGAACCACAACAGACAGTATCGGCATAGATGGCCTATACTTGGCCACAAGCCTTGCGGTTGTTCCACCCCTGGTAAGTACCAGGATAAGCGATGCTTTGGCAGCGTTTGCTGTGCGGACAGCCGATGACGCAAGGCTCTCCAGTGGGCTCATTGGAACTGGGGCTGAGGCCATGATTGATTTGAACACAGAAGCGTGATCAACACAAGACTCTGCTTGCAAGCAAATCTTGGCCATAGTTTGCACAGCCAGCTCTGGATAAGCCCCAGCAGCTGTCTCACCACTGAGCATGACACAGTCAGTGCCATCAAGAACTGCATTGGCGACATCAGTTGCTTCTGCTCTGGTAGGGCGAGGAGACTTGATCATAGATTCCAACATCTGGGTTGCAGTCACAACAGGTTTGCCCTGAATGTTGCACTTGAAAATCATCACCTTCTGTGCAAATAAGATTTTCTCTATTGGAATTTCCATGCCCAAATCACCCCTTGCCACCATAAAAGCATCAGAGTGAGTCAGGATATCATCAAAGTTAGCTACTCCCTCTTGGTTCTCAACCTTCATGATAAAAAGATAAGTTTATAACCTAGATATTCAGGAGTTATACTCAAAAGTGGATGACATACCTTTGACATCAGCATTATGGACTTGGCGTGTTCGCCAAGTACCTTCCTGACCTCTATGAGATCTGAACCCTTGCGAACAAAAGACAATGCAATCATGTCAATCTTGTTTGGGACACCCCATTTAAGGATGTCCTCCTTGTCCTTTTCAGTGAGTGTTGGAAGATCAACTATAACTCCTGGAAGATTGACATTCTTCCTCTCACCAAGCATAGAAGTGTTTTCACAACGGCAGCGAACCAAACCTTGCTCTTTATCACAGTGAAGCACAGTAAGTGTGATGGTACCATCAGCACACAATATAACACTACCTGGCTTCAGATCCACTGCTAGCTTCTTATAGCTCATTGATATAATTTTCTCATCACCCTTAATAGTATAATCTGTGGAAATTGTGATTTCTTGACCCTTTTTCAATTGAACAGGCTTTCCATCTTTCAAAAACCCAGTCCTGATCTCTGGACCCTGCAATGTATAAAAAAAAAAATCCAGTGAATATATGAAAGGTGAAGTTTCATGGAACAACTATGTGCAATACAAGTAAAGAGTTATATAATGCTTATACACATTCAGACTTGTGAGATGCAGCATTACAGTATTTCATTAGCTTCGCAGCACGTATAATAAAAGATTAAATAATTTCAATGTTCAGATTATCATGCTTCTATCACTAAAATATGCATGAGGGTATAATTTTTTTTTATTACAGTATTAGCATGAGGGTATAATTTTTTTTTATTACAGTATTAGCATGAGCAAGACATTTTTCCAAAAAGCGTCACCAAACAGCCATAAATATGGTAGCTGTCCGCATTGAAACAATAGGTTTGTATCAAAATTTATATTTGAAATAAAGAGGCATTTTGTAGACATCAAAATGTCCTGTAAATGCAGGAAAAAACTATATGAATGATGACATATTTTTCCAATATTTTTTTCCAAGTCGACAACAAGTTGAAATAAAGGGAATCGACAACAAGCAGCCAACCAACCACAATCCAGAGTGGTAAGTACAATGATTTGATCCAATCTGTCCAATTGCAAAATTCACATGCGGAGCAAGCTAACTGCCAAATTAAAGACACTGATGTCTAGATCTTCAGACACTTCACATAGGTGCCCATGGTTAGCTGATTGAATGATACTAACCGCCAAGTTAACCAGCAGTCCAAAAAGGTGGAGTACAAACACGCATAAGCAGCCAATAGCATTTCGGCCGACAGGAATGGTCGGAAATTAGGCTGCAGAGGGATCGAATAAAGAAGTTGATACATGCTATTACAATTTTGCAAACTTTGAAATATGCCATTCATGTGTCAATGACAGATGGGACCCTGCAAGTGAATGACACGTGAGTCCGAATGGTATATTTCAAATTTCACAAAATTGTAATGACATGTATCAAATTAATCCAACTAAAGAACTTCAGGCAGAAACGTCCCAAAAAGACTAGGAGCATGTTACGCATCGGAGATCGAGATCAAGGAACGGGGACTCAGGTATCTCTGGAAGCTGATTAGGGGTAGTGAAATTTTGGGCCTAAAAGCGGCATTAAACACGCACAGTGATTACTAATAAATGGATATGCACCACTCAGAGGCGACAAACTATTCCTATGCAGACAAAGAAACCGAGAAACCTAATCGCAGATCGAGTACAGTGGGAGGGGAATCAACCTTGGTGTCGAGCATGACGGCGCACAGGATGCCGGTGCGGTCCATGGCCGCGCGGAGGTTGTCGAGCGTCTCCTGGTGGTACTCGTGGGAGCCGTGGGAGAAGTTGAACCGCGCGACGTTCATGCCGGCGCGGAGCAGGCGCGAGATCATGTCGACGGAGCGCGAGGCCGGGCCCAGCGTGCACACAATCTTGGTCTTGGGCCGGCGCCGCGTCATCGCCGCCGTCGTGTCCCCGAGCTCTGTCGCCATCGCTGCTCGGCTAGACCTGGTCGAGGGGGACGAAGGGGAAGCGGGGATTCGAGGGATGTGCCTCTGCCGCGGCTGCGGCTCTCGGCCCTTACCTGCCTTTTGGGGAAGGGAATGGTGACGGTGTTCTTGCTCTCCAAGAGAATGGGGAGGGGGGCGTCCTGTGCAATTAATAATCGCGATCTAGAGAAATTGGAAGGGAGCAAAGACTGCAAGAGGGAAGGGAGGTGTGTGGGGCCTGTGGGCTGAAACCAATGGGCGTGGTCTCCTGTCTGACGAGTCCGCCGAAATGTTTCTGGCTCCCGGAAAGGATCGTGGTCCATGGCTTCCAGAACATTTTTAGTCTCGGCCCGTTGCCGCTGCATTTGACCGAACACAGGTCTTTGAAAATTGGAACGGCGATTAATACGGGCTTTGCTCCAGGAAATATCGACATGCATGTGTTGCTGAAAGTGAAGCTGTAGATATAAACAGTCCAAGTAATATCTTTAAAAGTCAAATTCAAATGAAAATGTCTACGGCTCTACCGAATGACTCAGGACGAGGCCAAAAATTGCAACATCCTTCCAATCAACTCAAAAGACATCCAAGCCAAAAGCTAAAAACACTGCCCAGGTGGCGATCTGCACGCTACCCTCTCCAGCTTGGCCCTCTACTGTTCACAATTTGCTGTACCCGTCGACGCCTGTTATGGTTATGACCCTAACTGCGAGTCATGCTTTCCTGGTAGTAGACCTTGCATCACACCAGAATAGTTCAAAGCTCATCGTGCCCGGGCTGCTTCGAAGACATGGCATCAAGTTTGCTTTGCAGCTCCTGTTTACACATGAACCAGTACTCCATAAGGTCCAAAGCTCTTTTAAGGAGGAAAAAGAAAAGAGAGCGACTACGAGGTTTGCAAAACTCAGAGAACGAACCTTCAGCTTTTCTTCAACACAAAGTGCAGGAGTTGACAGTACAGCCACATACCTGCAACGGTAAATAGGCATATAAGATGATGTACTAAACCTTTTTTACGAAAAAAAAATAGATGGAAAGTATTTCCATGGAGATCTGCATACTCGCATCTGCTAGGCTCATCAACATCATTAAGCTCATTACTCAACCCGCATCTAAGCCTAACCTGCACAACAGCGTGAATGATACAATGAGCTAGTGTAATCTACAAGCTGCAAACAAAAAGGAAATGAAACAAAGAAATACCTTTAGGCTTCGGTCAGGACCGTTCCAGCACCTGTCCCCATTTGTAAATTGCATTACTCTGTAGGATTCTTCAAATTTGTCCCAGCGCCTGATAACAGAAAAATTATTTCATGATGCAAACACATGAGAAAAAGGTGACCAAGCAAGCTATTATCCAGTGCCATTTTTCTTATCTTTTGAAACTAGCATTCACCCAGCAAAGAGGATGACGATATGCTCTATAGACACAACAAAATGGAAATGAATGAAAAATGCTCTCTTCTAAAGGCCAATATTTTTTTAAAAATGGTGCCCTGAACCTGGTTATTTCCTCAAATAACATCCTTTAAGTAAAATTTCTGATGTAATCAGGCAATATCACCATAAATGTGCTATGATAATTTTTAGGAAATCTGAAATCAGTCCAACAAACATACCCCAGATTAGTGGAACTATGTCCTTCAGCTTGAGAAGCTTTCTTATATGGACAGACCTTGTAAGTGTACCTATGCACAGAATGGCAAATCACATATGAGAACACAGTAAGACTATAAAATTAAAAGAAAGGAGATGATAGACAGGGTGCTAGTATACATACTTGCCCTCCTTGCTCTCAAAGCATTGGTCATAGAAGGAATAAAACTCCTTCTCTTTGCCTAAAAGGAACATTTTATTTCAATTAACTTCAATTCCATTGATATCTATAAAAAAAAAAAAAAAGGGAAGCCCGGTGCCTGTAGCTCCCACTTGTGCAGGGCCTGGGGAAGGTCCAACTACTTTTGGATCTTTTTATGCAGCATTTCCTTGCATTTCTGCAAGTGGCTAGAATATCCACTCACATAGTGAACAAAGTTTCAATTGGCACTTACCGAAGTCATTTTTTAGCTTCTCCATTAGTGAAGATATCTTAGACTGGATTTTGGAAAGCTTTGAACTGGCATCATCATACTCCTTACGAACACGAGAAGCCTCTGAAAAAGTAGATGTGCCGACTGTTATAGCATTCCCACATGACTCGTGGAGGATAGGCCAGTCAGAAACCAATGCACATAAAAGTACCTGATAGATCCACAGGGGTCTTGAAAAAATTGAATTTTTGTAAAACATTCTGTACAGTCAGCTGAATCTTGTCCATCCACGATGCTTTTCCTGACGCAGTTAAATCTGGAACGACAAAAAATTATACGAACATAAAATCCACAAACAAAGCAACAATAGTGCGCTCACAAGAAAAATACCCTTACCTGAATGTTGATCAACTTTCTGATCATCATCAGATTTGTAGGATCCAATGTGTTCGTCATGATCATCAACATATTCATCTTCTGACTCATTACCAAACTCTTCATCATCATACTTGTGCCTGTCATCCTCAATTTCTGATTGATAACCACCATAATTTTCTTCGGCCAGTTCTGGCACATCTAATTCATCTTCAGTCGCTTCTTCGGCAGGTTCTGCTATTTCAGGTTCATCTTCATGCCCCTTTTTATCGTCTTTGTTAACCTCATTGACATTCTCTCCAGTCCAGCGAGAAGCTACAAGACGACCTAACTCCTCCCTTGATAATACCTCAGGATTGTCAGGAAGAGTATCCTGCAATTCACATGTCAATACTTCATACATTGCAGTGCATCCTACTATTTAGTAAACTGTTTTTTTAAATGGTAAAAAGCTGTGATTGTATCTTGCTAGTACAAGTAATAACCATCTTGTCCCTAAAATTTTGTACATTACTGAGTCTAAATGATCTAGCTTCCGAGATATTAGTACCTAGCTACTAGCCAACACAAGACTAAGGGCCCCTTTGGCAAAGCTCTCAACTCCTGATTCTCAAGCAGAATCAGGGGAGCTCTGCCAAACGCTGTTTTTCAGAAGAAATGATTCTGTGAAGTGATTCTCTGAAATGAACTAAGGGGCTGAGAGCTGAAAAAAGTAGCTTCTCCTGATTCTGTGAAGTGATTCTCTGTCCTGATTCTAAGAGTATATTCTAGAGAACCAAAGTGAATCACTTTCAGCCACAGAATCACTTCACAGGAGAATCAAGAGTGAATCCGGAGAAACAGGAGCTAGGAGCTCTACCAAAAGGGCCCTAAATATTTGGTGAGCTGACTGAACTGACCAACAGAGCATAAGTGCATTACATGGCCTGACGATATCCTTAAATTTGATTTTTCATTATTTCTTTATCACATTTTGATTGTCTGCACCAACTTTTCACTAAGTAATTTGGATATAATGATTATGTATCATGCAAAGGATGCACAGCTACCGAGTATGACAATAACCAATTAGTTTTTCAGTTGCTAGCTTTCAGGATATTGCACATAAGACGGAAGCACTGAAAGCGTAAAAGTTAAATATAGACTAACAGAATGAGATGTGCGTATACAAGACAGACAGGAATGCACTGTGTTTTTTATACAGATTCAACTCCTAAAAGGGGAAAACATAATATGTTTATTAAACAATGGTAATGACATAAGCATTTGCAAACTGGTTAATACATAACCTGCTCTTTGGTGGATGCAACAGACTCCTTTGCCGCCATATCATCTACAGTTCCAGCTTGAACGCTACCGTCATCTTGGCTTTCAGAACCATGCTGACATATAAGGGGGATTCATAAATTGATCAACTTTCAAAAGAAATTCTTGAAATTAGACTCTCAAGTACAATCGAAACTTGAATATACCTGCTCAACAGATATGCCGCTTTCTTGTACATGACTATCATGTTCGATGGCAAGTGAATCATGTTGATCAGCCATCTACAGATCATAATATCAAATTTATTTATAAAGTGGTTGAGATAAACAAGCAACTCAGCAAGATATTATATTCAAATAATACTTTTTACAAAAGTATTTGTTGTCAAATGTGTTCGTTTCTAAGTTCTGCAGTCACAACTCATAAGGCATCCTTGTGAGTCGTGGTTTAACAAACTACTGTGGGATTCAAAACTTCACAGATGCTATCAAATCTGTAAAATGCTGAATGATTTTAGGATTATGAAATTACAACAAGCTATGATTTTTTTTCATTGCCAGCATATCTAATCTCACAAGTATGTCACAGATGATAAACGTGGCACATTTCTAATCAAACAACCTCAACAGGCAAAAATCAGCATGACCTGTTACATCTGTCTGGCACTATCACATTGCTCGCCATACCCAGTGCAAATGATACTGTCAACATTTCAATGGGATTTGTTACATCCCGTCTCAGTTTACTTCTTATCGTATATAATATCGAAAAATCAAATAAGACACACCGAACAAACTACCAGACAGCTTAACACAATTTCAGTACCATAACAGAGATGATGATACCTTTTTTGTTATTCAAATGTACGCAACCATAATCAATAAAGTTAACAGGACAACTAAAAAATAAAATGTAAATGCCAACCTTGCTTTCATCTTCTTCCACATGTTCGTTATTTTCCTTAGAATCCACTTGCTGAGAAGCATCTGGTTCTTTCTTTTCAGCAGCAGCTTGCTTTTCAGCTTCTTCTTTTACTCTCTTTTCTTCCTTCTCTTTTCTTAACCGCTCTTCTTCCTCTGCCTTCTCTATTAATTTCTTTTGCTCTGCACAAATCGACAGCCTTATTGCAAGATTAAAAAAAGTAACAGAAAGATAAGAGTATTCTACATAACTCATTCAGTAAAACAACAGAAGACCAATGGTTACAAAGAGTGCACCTTTGAGCTTGTCGACAAGCCCCTGAAGTATTTTCTCCTCACCCTTCAATTTTGCTAACTCCGCTTCGTCTTTAGCATATGCCTCTTTTGCCCTTTCAACTTCTTGTTTCCGAATAACGACACCACTTTTGTATGTAGCGACCTTTTTCTTCAATTTCTCCCTTGCCGCCTTGCCAGCTTCCCAGCAAGTATTTTTACAGGTAACATTGCTATCATATTCATCGCTTCCATCGCAGCAGTCTAGGAGGTGCAATGGAACAGACAGAGCAAATTAGAACAAACCAGAAGCATTTCACACAATTGCCAAACAACTTTCATGGTATCGGGCCTTGTATCGTATGTAATTTTACTTCAGACACAATAAGTAAGCAATTAAATGATCAATGCCAGCAATTACGTTCATCTTACCACAAATGCCATCGTTCACACGAGACGAGAAGATCGTGAGTGGAGTATGGCCTGCATTCTTACAGTAGAATTTCCCTTCGGGGCAAGCAGACGTCCCTGTATGGAGAAAAGAAACAGATCAATTGTCATTTGCTCCTCCATAAATCCTGCTCAAGCTCAAGTAAAATTCAGTGGCCTAATAATGGAATGATCGAAGAATTTAGCGGAATCTCTTGTTCCCTACTTCATCAACCCTTAGACGGCCCCACAGTCCATCTCTGCCCAGGCCAAGTATCCCGGTGAAATCAAACTCAGTGGAGCCCCCCCCCCCCCCCCCCCCACAGCAAGAAAGACAGTATTACCAGGCTCATCGGTACCGTCGGGGCAGTCGCAGAAGTCGTCGTTGAGCTTGTCCCTGGTGAACCTCCCCGATCCGTCCCTGCACTTGATCACGCCGCCCTTGTAGTACGCCTCATCTGCGCCGACCCCAACAACGCCCGGTCAAAAGCCGCATCTAGGGAAGAGCAAGAGGAAGGCGGCGCGAGGGAGGAGATCCGGAGGAACCTTGCGGTGGGATGCCGAGGGTGTCGAGGGGCGGCTTGGACGCCGCGGCGGTCCAGAGGAGGAGCGCGGCGACGAGGATGAAGCGTCTCATGGCTGCCGCGGCGCGCGGAGGGGCAGCAGCGGGAGCAGATCGGCGGTGTGTGTCTCGCTTCCTGTTCTTCTTTGTTCAGGCCGGGCCGCCTCGCACGAGAACGGGGACGAGAAGAGAAGCAGTGGCCGAGGACTGTGTGTACTGTACACTGTGCGTAGAATACAAGGGAACCATACCGATACGCGTCTGTACTTTCTGATGAACCCATTCTCAATTTTTTTTGGGCAAAAAATCCTATTTTGACACGGACGAAATCCCTTCTGGCATGATCGGACGCAGATGAAATAGGTGAATTCGAATGTCAAACATGGTGTTGCTGGTGTTACTGCTGCTGTGGCTTAAAGATGCAAGACTTGTTTAGTTTGAAGTCAAAACCTGCTACTATAATTTTATCACCAACCGAGCATAGTCGTAAAAATTGTGTTCTAATGTCTTTACATAAGATTTCAGAGTCTAGAAGAGAGCGTAAGAAAAGATTTAGCCATTCTTAAATCAGATCACTGCATCCTTGTGTGGCTGCTCACCACACTTCCCACAAAGTTGGGCCTCCTTTTAACATTGAAATTTTATTGGAAGCAGTTTAATTTCACCGAAGAAATTGTAAGATTTGGAAATTTTACTCAAATCCAAAAGGAGCCTTTGTTATTTTTAAATAAAAAATATTGTTGATGGTTTGTACAGAGTTCATTTAGCGGTCCGGCCCACTGCGCATACAGCCCAGGGGCCATAGGCAGTTAGCCACACGCTAAAATTCAGCCCACAGGGAGTCAATGATGCAGTGCCTCAAGATTCCAGACAAAGAAATTACTGAATCAGGGTACCATTACCAGCTCGAGATCAGATGGACACATATGCACAGGGTCAAGAAACAAGAACAGCTTGATCATTTATTTACTCGTTAGACAGCGTAGCGTACACCGTTGTCACACGTATTACGGTTACATAAACTTCAGATGCAAGTTCAGACATGCATATATATGTGTATGTGCTATAAGCTTGCTTGTTTCAGCTGCTGAGACAAATTAAATCAAGATCATGTTTGTGTATGTATATGTAATTAATAGTTTTGAGATGCTGTTTATGCTACCTAATCATGCAAAATTATGGGATGATTAAACATGCGTGGTTTTTAGATTGTAAGTATGTTGTGTTGTACAGATCGATCACATCGGACCGGCGCTTGTGCTGGGTCTCAAACGCTCAATGCGGATTCCGTGGATCGTGGCGGCTGTTCGGCCCTGACCCGGGGTAGTCCTGCGTCTGCAAGTCCATCCTCCTCGCCGCCGCCTCATCGTCGGCGAGCAGCGGCTCCCCTCCGACCGCAGCCTGCTCCGCCGTCGTCGGCAGCAAGTCGACGGCACCGTGGACGGCGTTGGCGTCGGCGCCCGCCTCCCTCGGCAGCAGCAGCCTCCGGTTCCCGGCCGCCGCCGCCGCGGCTGCAAGAACGAGGAAACAGAAGGCGAAGATCAGCAGCGTGGCCTCCGGCGAGAGGTCCGGCGAGCCGAACAGCGCGATTAAGCCGAACAAACCGTGCGCGAGGAAGAGGAAGGAGAGGATGGCCAGCAGCAGCAGGGTGGCGGGGACCGACACCTTCCTCATCGTCGCGTCGAATATCGCCCCCCTTGATTACTAGCTTGTCGATTTGCAGACTGCTGTGTGAGAGAAGAAACTAAAGCACTCGCTCAGATCGACAGGCTGATTGAGCCTTGGTCAGATATCCAGTTCGTGACGACGAACAGGACGCCGTTGTTTATATAGTGCCAGCTCCAGGACAGCAGGACTAGAACAACGTACCTAATTTAACATTAGTAACTCAAACCAAAAGATCAGCAGGTAAACGCATTATTTAGTTACTGATCGATGGAGTACACATCACAAATATCACATCAACGGAGGTCAAACGAGCACATTATGTGTTGCTTAGGAATTACCGGCAGGAGGAGGAACTGCATGCCAGGCTACAGCCAACTCTATGGTGGTGGTGATGGTGATGGCGATGGTGGTGATGGTAGCTTTTTTGGCGCGAAAAGGTATGCACCAGAAATGGGCGGGATCGCTCATGGGCTCACGCCCACGTGCCGACGTGCATGGACGACGCGGCTTATTATCTTCGCACTGGCATCCACCATGCACTGCTGCGCCGTGTTCGGGTAAACGCTCTGCATCATTTAGCTTTGTGCCATGGATGCGATCGGATCTTCTTCCATTGACGACCGATCCATGTGACAAAAAACATCGTATCTTTGGCTTGTTGAATTATTCTCCAACTCACGATTAAAAAGGGAGGAAACTGAATGAATTCATTCCTCTCTAGACAAAGGATTTAATCCTCTCGTTCCGCTCCAATCTCCTCCGACCTGATCGCATTCTAACCGAACGAGCCCTGTAGCGGAAGTTGGATTCCAACCGAAAATGAATCGCGATCGAGCACCACATATCATCACAAATTAGGCAATGCTAGCGCCGTTCTGGCACCACAAATCGATTGTTGGGCAGCACCTAATTTTTTTTTTCGGCAAGGGGTTCAGACTGTACCTGCACCGGCTGCCTGCAACTTCTCGCGATTTTCTCCGAACTTCCCCAACCTATAGATGCGGGAGATGGATGATTTGGCGCCTCCCGATCTTTCCTCGTCAGTCAGTCGGTCACACAGCCATTCCATTAGTGCATGCGCACATCACTCGCGCTGTATAGTGATTCGGTCCGTGCGTGCCTGGTGCGCGCGTGCATCATGAAGGGTTGACAACACATCAACAGTCCACCCCACGATGACCGAAAGCCAGCAGTGGTGGTGCGGACTACTGTGGTGATGCACCATGGAGCATGAGGTCATGACGACCCAAGCTTCTATGTATGTACAAGGTCAGCGAGATCACGAATATTAGTAATAGGGAAGTGAAAGTGAAGCCCCAAGATCTGATGGTTATGCTAGGCCGCAAGGAAATCCCAGCCAATTAGAAGAAAGTGCGAGGCACTCCCTCTGATTTCTTTTTCTTGACGTTAGGACATTGATTATTAGTTCAAATTTGAGCTAATGCCCATGTCCCAACGTCAAGATTTTTCATCCGGAGGAAGTAGGTAGTTGGAGACTCAGGAAACAGGGTGAGAAAATTTGAACTAATGGCCATGTCCAAACTCAAATTTGAACTCACGGCCTTATGTTCTCTTTCCAACATATGGAACCAAATATAAAACCGTGTTTACAGCCATTTTCAGCCAACACGAGGGGCCAAAAAAAGAGAGCTAACTTTACCAGCAAAACAGGCGTTAGATACACCAGCAAAAAGAATAGGAAGAAACAGCTACCATCGGTACACATCAAAAGATATAATCTGTGGAAATTGTTCCGCTGAAGAACAGACAAAAAGAACTGCTCTATATGAGAGCCTTGACACCAGCTTGTTGCATCTCACGCAGCCGCCAAACAGGGTAATATGACTCTTCTTCTGGCACCTCATCGCTGTCCATAAGTTGCATCGCCCAATGATAAAATACAGTTTGGATGACATTCTAGTGCATTTCAACAAAGAAATAGTATTAGTAATTCATTTTAATACAAATGTCAACTGCAATGTCCTGAGGAAACTATTATTCATTAACACTTAAGAGGTTATGAGGTAGCAAGTCATGCTTGCATTCGCTAGTACATACCAGGCAATCGATCATAAAGAGGAGATTACAGCTGAGCTATTCATTTCTTCATAAAGACCTACCTTAAAATCTAATAATCTGTTTGAGCAAACACATTACTATTGAGGTAAAACCATGCAGTGCCAGGTCCAAGAGAGTGTCCGACAACATTGGGTCTTTTGTATGCAGCCTTTCCCTGCATCTGCAAGAGGCTGTTTCAAAGACTCAAATCCACGACCTCATACTTAGAAGGCAACATCTTTACTGCTGCGCCATGGCTCCCTTTCACAGCCAACAAGAAAACATTTGACCTAGACAACTAGACAACTCTACCTGTAATTAATTTCCCAACTCAGGTGCACTATTCACATCATGCCTTGTTTTGTTTTATAACTAATTGCATTATGAGGTTCCTAAATGGGTAGAAATTCTTTGATTAGGTAGACTCTATACACCAAGGAATATGAATCAATTTTATTTTCCTTTTTTTTTTGGTAACTTCCATAAGTAAGTTCATCATCTTATTGAGAAATTCAGTCACTGAGATAAAAATGGGTCTTCTACCTTATAACTAGCCTAGCACAAACATGTCAAGCATAAAAAGGAGGTTACATTGCATGTATCTCAAACAAATATCCTACCTGTCCTCCTTCTATGATTTGTCCTTCTCTATCTCGAATACAGTATATCTGCTGTGTTTGGAACTGAAATAGATATGTGAAATAAGGATAAAATATAAGCCCAAAAATATTAGACAGAAAAAATCAACATAACATTGCTGCACTTACCATTACAACAATTATAGGTGTAGATCCCATCATTTTTGTTTCCAACACATCAGCATCTGATATGTGCAGAATCTGGAAAGGTAATGGAAGATAAGTAAATTTTTTTCATTCCGTTTAACAAAGTCAGCTCTTAAATTTTCTTTCCATCGTAGGAACAATAAGCTATAGAAAACATAAAAAAAATCTACAGAACATAATGCAGTATAATAGCAGGGTCTATAAAAGATTTCAATACTAAATGCAAATAATAAGTGGGGAAAAGGGAATGTTCAAGATAGATGAATCAACAATGACATACTTTGTGATCAAAAAACATGCCCTGTGCTGTATAAGCTTGTCTCTCTCCTTTGCAGCGTTCAATCACATGCTTGGTGCAAAACTTATTTAAAGTCTCCACATCACCCTGAAACCATCATGTCAATGTAAGATGACAACAAATGCTAAAACTATCTACTGTGTTCTCCAATACATATATACAAAACAGTGTAGAACCAGCCAATGTCAGTAGGACAATCAGCAATCATGCTAACTCCTCTAATGAGCGAATTCCTTCTTAGCAAGAGAAGGTTCACCTTTGAATATGCAGTGAGAACAGGTTTGATCATTTCTTGAACATCGGCAACGAAATCAGGTAGGGAAAATGATCTGTGCACAAAAATGATGAAACATAATTCAGCTACCCCCTGAGCTGTTCAGAGTTAAATTACAAGCCTTACGGGTCTCGTTGCCGGATTTCCTTGAATGTAATTGCAGTACTGGTTTCTTCAAAAACAGATTCATTCCAACTACAAACGAACAAAGGCAAATCAAAAACATGTCATTGACAAAAACCTTAAATACAAAGAAAAGTGAACATATTTCAAGTAATATGGAACAGAAGAAATGAGACTATTACATTTATTTTCACCCATATTGTGTAACTATTAACGAACTATGTGACTCGCAAATGAAATGGTAAATGTGAATGTACCATATAATTTCCATACCTGAGTGTTTTAAGAAACAAAATTACTGTTCTAAGTGCTAAATACGAAGAAAAATAAATGCAATAGCATAGTTCAGACTGAATCCACTATATTTTGTAACCAGACAGAACAAAGAATGAAAAAGTATGTCATACTCTTGAATTTTCTGAACTACTGGGTTGTCACTAGTTTCCCATCTTTCTCGAACATCCTCAGCTACCTGCATTTACAAGTACAAAACATGAAAATCACTACAAGAAAAAGGTACGCTTGACCAGCATCATCAAACACAACTGTAGACTACAACTATAGATCATTGTGAAGGTACCTCTTGTCCAATGTTTACAACAGGCTTGGTGTACTCATTCACTCTCTTATAGACCGGATGACCTCGCATCTTAGAAAAAAAGGATTTAAGATAGGGAATTTAACTATGGGGAAAAAGTAGGAAGAAAAAACACCTCTTGGAATACCTTATTCTTCAATGCTTCCCATTTTTCACCCAAGACTGACTTCTTTGTTTGTACAATAACTAGATCAGTTCTTGAACTCTTTTCTACTGGTGCAGCAGAAGCATGCCTATGATGTTTCTTCTTTTTGCCAGATGTAGTGCTTAATTCATCTTTGACAATTTTGTATCCCTGCTTAGCTAATGCTGAGATTCTTGTGTCCTTCAACTTTGCAAATGCACCGGATAAAGCTGGTGAAGCAGATGAAATTGTTGATTTCAACTTAGTAAACAATGTATGGCTACTTGTGCCAAAACTGGATGCATCATTTGAATGCGAGGATGTCTCGGTTTTATCATGATTTGAAGCTTCAGGCGAACCATCCCTACAACTTGTAGTGTCTTCTTTTCCAAGTCCAAAACTTTCCTTTACCTGCCAAAATTTCAACCAAGGCAAAAAAAAAAAAAAAAAGATAATTGAGGAAAAAAAAACATGATTCATATTTTTTACTGTATCACAGTTACTTTTGTTCATCGCTTACCTCTTCTTTAGCAGCAGACATTTTTTCTTTGAGATTAGCTGTAACCTGCAACAAAGAGCAAATAACCATAAACTTCTGAGAATAAAATAAAGATAGAAGTAATAGAAACATTTGTCTATAGCAGACAAACACCCTTTACAAGCATTGTGGCCGACTTACCTTTTTAGATGTTTCCTCAGCTTCGCTCCAAACACCATCGACACTTTTGTAAATAGTCTCAGTTGTTTTCTTAGTTCTGTGCAAGTCGTATTTTAATTATTTCCAAGACTTCCTTCATCCAAAATGTATTCTAATGTACTTCTATGCAAAAGATTCGAAATGAAAAAGTGCAGTACTAACCTTACTTTGAGATCTTCCTTTACCACACCAAGTTTCTCGCTGAACTCCTTCACAGTTTTCTGAAATTCAGGATTACTGCAACAAGAAATCAAAATAATGAAATAAAGATAGGCACTTATAAAAATTGATCCATTTGTTAACTAATAAGGAGGTAAATCTAAAGAAATATTAACTGCTATAAGCCTGCTGTACTGTTTTGTTCTTTTCAATTTCATTTATTTGGGTTCTCATAGTGGTGTGTGGACTTAGAAAGTAACACATACCTCTTGGCCTCACCCTTCAGTTGCTTCGAAAACTCATTGAAAACACTCAGATTCCTGTTGTTCAAATGCCTATATCCAGTAGATGCTTGCCCATTGGCACTCATTGCCTACACAATGCATGGGCAATGTATAACAATCAGTAAAACACATCATGATACACTAAATGTAAAGCTATGAAACAAAAACAGGGTACGATACGTCAAGCTGCAGCAGAGTCCCATGCTGGCTAGGTCACATAACAAAGAGATACAGACAATCGCCTTTTGTCAAGCATATACTTATTATAGAATAACAATAAGCATTCCATTGCAGAAGGGAAGGGACTGCAATGGAAGGTTACATATTTTACTCCCCTAGCAAGTTAATTTCACGCCAGTGCGTATCCCACATAAGAAGGAAAATGACCATATACTATTTCAGAGTACCTCAAGATCTTCACTAACTGATGATATCTGCTCTCCTAAACCTCTACTAGACAGACTCTCAGTCACACAAATAACAAAAACATAGCTAGCTATGCGAGGAGGCTACTCACCAATCGAAGCGCGACTTCAGACGAGGGCCGTCTGAGCGCCCGGAGCAACGCCGAGGTCGCCATCCCTACAGGAGGCGCAGAAGCGGCAGGCCTCCGGCCAGAGGTAGGGCAGCCGCCCTAAGGAAGGAGGTGGACTAGAGGATTGGGGAGGAGAACCCAGTCGAAACTCGAAACTGGAGCAGGAGGAGGGTTCTGGCCGCCGTGCGCTGGCGCAGGAGACCTCCAAGCCGCTGCAGTTTGCGCGGCGGCGGAGCAGTAGGGTAGGGAGGACGGAGCAGTTTGCCTCGCCCGGTGTTCCCTTTTTTTTCCTTCTTTTTTTTTTCTTTCTTTTCCTGCAAGCGCCCGGTCTAGGGCCCGCTGTACATTGATCTCTGGGGAGCAAAAGGTGGGCCTCGACTACCCCGTCAATCGAGTCAGACGAACCTTCGGCCCAAGTACAGCACTCCACTACGGGCCGTGCCTTGCCTGACGGCCTGAGCCGGGCCAAAATATTCGTGCTTCCGACCGGCCCATTAGGGCGGCCAGTTTGGACATCTAACTGTAACCTGGGCGAGGAATGTTGTTTTCTTGATCTCACTGAAACTCGAAGCCCTGCCCAACGACCTGGAGGAAACATAGGCCCATGAAGAATACTGGCCCAGCCAAGTTCTATGGGCTATATTACATTTAACAAGAATACTGCAGTTTTTCTTTATTTCTGATTTGTGAGAAGTAATGAGGTTCAGTTCTGTGGCAGGGTAAAGAAATTACTGGCAACAGTGGTAAAACCCTCCAGTTAACTTTAAAAGAACAGAAGTGCCATTCTTTCTTTCCTGAACAAAAAACCCGTTTACGGGAGTTGAATAGCATTATGATTTCGAGTCTATGAAAAAAACAGTTGTGGCATCGTCGAAAGAAAAAGTTGGGGCATCGGTCATGCTGACGCGTGGGATCAACCTACCTGCTGGGCCCCGTTCTCCAGGTCGTCAAAAAGTGCATCCGCTAGCCTGCCTAGGAATCTGCGCCGCGTGACGTGGATCTACGAGGGGCCTGCCCGACCGGCTCCTGCCGGTTACTCGTAGTGGTTCCCTCGGCCCACGCAGCAGCCGTCAACAACGTTTCCTGCAGCCCACGGCCCTATCAGTGACGTGTACTGGCTTGCCGTCCGCTGTTGCGCTCTCACCGGCTGCCCCGGTCTCCATCCCGATCCCCACCCCTGACCCGTCAAAAAGGGAGCATCAAATTCTCTTCTTCGGCTTTTTCTCCCTCACCCGCGGCTCCTGCTCCAAACCAGCGCCGCGCGACCGCGGCCCAGCCATCACCGCCGCCCCTGCCTCTCGCTCCCCTTACTTGCCGGCGTTGCGGGAGCAGTAGTCTCTGACGCATGCCGCCGGCACGAGGGGGCGCTGCACATTCCAGGGGCCCGGACCCCGCCATTAAGCTCTTCGGCCGCACCATCGCGCTTCCCGACTCCACCGGCGCCGCAGCCGAGGTGAGAGCGCCGTGGCCTTTTGGAATCTTCATTGTCCATGGGTTATCGGCGAGGCGCAGGATGGTCATCGCCGGCTGTTTCCGGGGAGAAAAGGAGGGCGAAAAAGCGGGATCAGACGCGCCTTTTTTTTTTTTCTTTTTTTACAAAGCCGCTTTTGGGCTGTAAAATGCGGGGGATGGCGGTGGGTTACGGTCGGGGGGGTTCCTGTTGGGATTGCGATCGCTAAGTGCAAGTAAGTTTGTGTTTTCGAATTCTGTTCCTACTAGAATGTCGTTAAGGATTCTTTGCAGAAGAATCCCATTTGATTCACTGATCCCCATACGACCAAAAGTATATGGCTTTATGCATAGCTTCAGTTTTTCCCGTCGGAAATTCTGTTGCCATGCTTTCATGCCTGCTTGGTATCATTGCATTTTCAGGGAATTGAATGGGATGTTTTAAAATTCTGCACCGAGAGATTCATTGTTTTGATACTGCCATACTACCACGCCCTTGAGATCTTGATAAATATGTTGAGGTTGTATTTTTGTTTTCTTTCTATGACATGTACATTGAAGAGAATGCCTGAATGTTTTGACTAATACTTGGTGAATACTGTTTTATATTTGTTAGCAATGGTAGTACAGAAATGCGAATGGACAAATTTTGATTTGTATTGAGTTGTAAAAATGACTAGGGCTTCGATAGTTGTGAAACACAAAGGAGTCCAGCCTATTACTGATTGGGGCCTTCTGGTGATTGGACCAGAATTATCTCTGATTATGCCATATTTATCTATTGAATATTAATTGCTCGCATCTCCATTAGTGGTTGAGAATATAATGGTTAATTGATCCTTGTCACTGCTACCGAAAGTTTGGTATTGAATTGTCTATGTTGGGGGGTCAGAGGTGAATAAAAAAAAGGGCATCCTATTGCACGTAGCTACAAGACTCGAACCCGTGACCTCATGGTCACAAGGCAACAATTTTACCATTGCGCCAAGGCTTCCTTCAATGTAGAAAAATTGAAATTCCTTATATAAAATTCGTCATTGTTGTGATGGGTCTATTATATAGCTATTTGTTGTTGATGCGACCTAGCTATCTGTTTCAGGTAAGCGCCACGTTAGCAGATGGTACAAGAAGCAACTCTGGCAATAAATGCATCCCAAACAAGCTTTTGAATGTCAAATCCAGACACTTTTGTTCCAAGAATAGTAGCTTGAATGGTATACAAGCCGTTAGCAGTCAGAGTGCAAAAACGGAAACTGATCCCAAACCAGAAGTTAAAACTGAGTCTAATGGATCTGGCGAAGAGAAAGAACTCAAAAGGCCAGATAAGATTTTGCCTTGTCCTCGTTGCAACAGCATGGAGACCAAGTTCTGCTACTTCAACAATTACAAGGTCAACCAGCCAAGGCACTTTTGTCGGAACTGTAAGAGGTATTGGACTGCTGGTGGAATTATGAGGAATGTTTCTATAGGTGCAGGTAGACGCAGAAATAAGCGTCCATCTCACCACCATCGTGACATGATGTCATCTGGAGGAAATGTTTCTAATGGAGATGCTTCTGATGCTCCTCAGCAACAATCTTTTCAAGTTGAATCCCGTGTCCTTCAGAGGCCAGAAAGAGAAATTGAAAGAGTTACGTGTTTTGGATCTAAAATTTCACTTTGCAAGTCTAAAGCTCCAGTTTCTAACACTGAGGAGCAAAACGATTCATTGGGCTCTATTGATAACAAGGAAACAAAAATGTGCGGAACTTCGTCGATAACATCTGGTTGCTTAGAAAATTGGATGCCAGAAAATACAGTTACAAAAGAGCAGAAAGATGTTTCAGGGATCAGCGATTTTGTGGAAGAGACTCAACCTCACATTCAGTCTTGCCCTGCTGAACCTGCTTTGGTGGTTCCCTGGCATCCTGGATTGAACATTGCTGCTAGCATGGCATCTACTCAGTGCTCAAAAGAGTCTGTCGATGGCTTGGAAAATAGGAGGGCCAGTAAGTTTTCATTGCCACTGCCAATGATGATGCCAGACCAAGGTCTTTTTGCGCCAGATGTACCCTTCCATCTAGTGCCGCCTCTAGGGACCTGCATTCCTGGCTGGCCTAATGAAATGTGGGCTTCACCATGGCTTTCAAGTAATGGAAGTGCATTACCATCTCATCCTCCACACAGTACTGCTTGTTCAGGAAACAATTCTCCCAAGTTAGGAAAGCACTCAAGAGAAGAAACTTTGGAGGGAGGAAAAAAGAAAGGAAGTAACATATGGGTCCCTAAAATTCTGAGAATTACTAATCCTGAAGATGCTGCGAAGAGTTCAATCTTTGCCAGTCTAGGTATCATACCTGATGAGAAAGGCATATTCAAGTCTTTCCGTTCAGAGTTGCTCGGGGGTGGTGAGACACCAGAACCTCCTCAGGCCCAGCAGGCTAATCCAGCAGCTGTTTCGCGCTCGCAGTCATTTCAGGAGAGGATGTGACTTTTTGGTGCCTGACATCATACTAGAAATCAAAGTATTTTCGAAACAGAGGAGAAATATACAGAATGTTCAGTTTTCCTGTGCCAGCCTTTCTGAGTCTGTGTGCTCCTAAGCGCAGCACTTCAGCGATAAAGTCATGGTGAAATTGCCACTTCTTTCTGTCCAAACTAAAATTGTTCTTGAAGTTTCCAACTGTTTGAGGGGCATCTTATGTAAATATAATTAGATGTGTCAAATGCTTTCAAATTGTCAGTAGACTTTTAGCTGGCTCTTGTTACTGTTGAAATGTTGCTGCAATGAGGCTAGGAGGGGGGGGGGGGGCAAACTGGTTTGTATGTGCGAACTGTGAGGAACGAAACATTGTCAGTTTGTACATTTTGGAGTCTAAAATCATGTTCGAATTGTTAGCTTTATGTTTCTTTCGAGCTGCAAGAGGTGGGGAAAAATTCAGTGTTTGCTTTCTTTTCAAGAGGAGTTGCAACTATTGTTTTGCTGTCTTACAAAGCTAATTAATGGTTATTATTTTACATTAACAGATGCACATTTTTCTCTGTTACTACCTCTATTCTTTAATTGTTGACGTTCTTAAAGAATGAGGTGTATATAAAATTTTTTTTCGAGTCAATTGCACCATGTTTTGCGATCATTCTCTCACATTGCACTAAGTTTTAGACTTTATTGCACAATACACTAGCTTATAGCTTGATTCTTCTCACATTGCACCACTTTTTAGTTTCTACCAAATGTTGGCCCACATGCCATGCTCATAAGTCATCTAGATCGGCTGCCACATAAACGTGACACAGATTTAGCGGGAACTAACTCATAAGGGCGATAGTTACTTTTTGAATGACACAATATATAATTTGGAAAGTTTTTGGGTTACAAATTTGGTTATAACATAGTCAGATAATGAGTATGAGCTCTTAATGATCATCTAGAAAACCACTTGAAAACTATGATTCCTTTGGTGATATTTGTCTAGCTCGGTTTCACTAGTTTACTGTTTTCAAAAAATAAAAATTTGAAAATTTTTAAAAAATTCAAAAGCTGGTAAAATTGTTCGCTAAAACGGTGAAACCAAGAGGTAAGCCAGTGAAATTGTTAGATTTCAAAATTTTAAAATACAAAACTAATAAACCTTTAGATAAACAGAAAAAAGAGAAGTTAATTGTAGCATTTCGAACACAATTCATCAGCGGTCTTTGACTGGTTTCATCAGTTTTTGATAAAAATTGTGGGCCCACTTTTTTGAGTTAAATGGTAAGGTAAACCTTGCTTAAGGCCACCCTTGCTTGTTAAGAGATAAAATGTGGTGCAAACTGACAACAATTGAGCTAAAAACTAGTGTTTGGTGAGAGATTCTAAAACCCAGTGTAACGTGAGAGAATGGTATAAAAATATGATGCATGCTGCAATTCACTCTTTTTTCTTAGTTTTTTTTAATTGAATACTAGTTCAATGGAGGTAGAAAAACGAGCCTAAGATTTTCTCTCTCAACATAAAATCAGTTTTTTTACGATCGCTGTCGAGATGTAGAACGCTACCAGTGCAATTCCGATCAAGTTTTAGAAATCATTCAAATGAGTGATTGATTTTCTATTAAAAGCTAAATTTAACACTATAACAAAATTAATTAACTGACTGATTTCCCCGACTAAGTCGAAAATCGATCGGAGTCCGATTTCTGAAACCCTGATTCCAACCTGGCCGCCGCGATATGATCGAGCCGAGTGGCCCGAGACCGTCCCTTCCGGGCCAACCGGACCTGTTCCTGTTCCTGACCACGACGGCACAACCGGTGGCCTGCTTCCGCTTCGCGCTCCGCCCGCTCTCTCCCCCTTTTGGTCCTCCTCAGTCCTCACCTTCCTCGTTCCCCAAATCTCCGGCGGTGGCGGGCGGCTGAATCGAACTAAGGGATGGACAGCGGTGGCGGGGTGGGCGGGCTCCAGTGGACCGCGGAGGAGGCGTCCACGATCGGAGGCATCGCGACGGTGTCGCTGCTGCACTCATTCATCCCCACGCACTGGCTCCCCTTCTCCATCGTCGCGCGCGCCCAGCGGTGGTCGCTCTCCCGCACCCTCCTAGTCAGTCAGTACCGTCTCCCCCAATGCTTCCTTTTCTTCTATTGCTGTTTGCTGCCAATATTAGATCTGAGGCGGAAGGTGGGGAGTGGGATGTGCTTGGTGTGGGCTCAGGTGATCTATAGAGCACGATTAGAGTGTATCAGGCTGTACCGCTCCCAATGGTTGGACTGGGTTGTTCTTGTATCGTAGAGAAGCATTGCCAGTTGCAGGGTCGCGGTGTTCAGTACACCAGTGTGCGGCGTAGTTCATACATCATGGAGATCGCTGCCTGAACGTCTGGGTGGTATTGGCACGTTGCCCTGGCAATGGCAGCAACATCAAGCGTGCGCTGATGCACACAGCTTGATTGTGTGGGTTAGTGTGTCTTGGAAGATGAAATGGTATTTATATCGGAGATGCCACATTTTGTTATGAGGTTTCATTATCTCTATTTGTGGGTGGATTCTTATTCCATGTGTAGTGTGCTGTTTTCATGGTTATATACCCATGGGAGATAATTGTCATCAACGTCGCTGTTTCATTGTTTCTCACTTTCGTTCTGAGCTATCTGGTAGAGTAAGGGTTACTGATGAAACATTTTCAGGCATTCTATACAGTCACACCCTTTGTTTATCTCTGAGACCAGGATCTGAGTTAGAGCAGTTGGCATTACATGTCTAAATTGGTTTCACATATCTGATAGCGGCCTGTCTAAGTCACTCTGTACTTGTGATTTAAGTTTGGCAGTCTAGTAGCTGTGTGATGCTTAATGATACCTGAGTAACTGAATTAGTGATGCACCGCAAAAGGGCTATGGTTTGAATGCAATATAGAGACATAAAGTACATCAGCTATGTTTTCCCTGCTTGGTTTGGTTGTATATATGACTACAGTAAATCCATGTTTGCTTCATCCGGTGTAGTGTCAAGAACTTTTTTTGTTTAATTCCATGCTGTTACTTCCTGTATTTACTATGTAATTTAGTGATGTGTACATTGTTTTTTTTTCTCCTTTTCCTAGGGACGCCTTTCCTTCTAATATATTCATACTAAGAAATAATTGCCAACTTCTGTAGCTGCATTTGGAGGTGTTCTTCATGTTGTCTCTACGGCACTTCTTGGGATAACTGCAGTTACTATGGCAAACACTATAGCTGGCGAAGAAACAGTGCATAAACTTGCCTCTCTGTTGCTTATTTTTCTTGGAGGAGGTTATATCGTGCTGTTTGCAATGGGAAAAGGCGGACATAGCCATACTCATAATCATCCAATGGAAAAGATGGCGGTTGCTGGTCTTGTACTTGTACCTGCATTATCACCCTGTGCAACAACACTTCCAGTTTTCCTTGCAGTTGGCAACTCATCCTCAATGATGATTCTCGCGATTATGGTGCTTCTCTTCAGGTCTCCACCCCTTTTCTTTCATTGTTTTCAATTATTTTACTAGTTGACATGCAATTAAAAGGGTGCTGTCATATGTCACTATTCTATGAAAATACTATTTTCTTCAAGTAAATTTAGCTGAAACATCAAATAATTACGGAATGCTTGTGCGTGCATATGGTCGTGGTTGGGATCTGTTACCATAGGTACTGCATTGCCCAATTTTACATGGATCATGCTGATATTAAGGGCCTGTTTGTTTGGGCTTTTGCTTTTCTGCTTTTAGAAAAGTTACTTGTTGGCTAGTTGAAAAAGCAGGCTGATGAAATTTGAATGATGACTTTTGCAATATATTTTTAGCTTCTCAGCACACCAAAAGTTAGAAAAGCAGCTCAGAATGTGCTTTTTAGTTTTTAGTTCATTTCATCAGAAGCTTGCTTTTCAGCATTTCAAAAACAAACTTTTTAGAACCTCGTTTGTTTCAGCTTCTGACTTTTCAGCTTTTCCAGCTAGAAAAGATAGCTAAAAAGCTGAAACAAACAAGGCCTAAAAAAAGTCAATGAGCATTTGCATATGTAAATTAGAGATTTAATGACAAAAGAACGTGCATTATCAGTAAGATTGCTGAGGCAAACATAACTCATTTTCCATATGAAAATCGGTTCGCTATTGACATAAATGATTGATATGTGAAATAATAGTTGTAATTTTTGTTATTTGTCTCTGCACATTTTCCCTTCTAGATTGCTTCATATTTTTGTCATCAAGCATTCTTTTGAGCTTCTTATCTTCAAATTTCTCCTGGGCACTGTTCAGTCTTTTTAGAATCCATTGCTTCCAATTACTTGTTTTTTTCCTTAAATTGAGAATCTTTTTTCCTGCAGTACCATCACAGTGATGACTTCCCTGGTGGCCCTCTCCTTTTATGGTGCTAGCCAAATCAAGTTTCACTGGGTGGAGCGCTATGACAAGATCCTTGTCGGCACGGTGTTGTGTCTTGTTGGAGTTTTAACGTATGTTTTCCATCACCACGACGGCGGTGACCATTCTCTCCATGCACATGTACACAGGAAACTTGTGTCTCCATAGATGGCTAGATAGCGAACAAAGTTCCGTATGTTTGTGCCAAAGTTTCTGCTCTCCTAACCTACCTGCGTGGATCCTTCACACGTTCTGATTATTAATCAATCCGAGGATGGCTTTGTTAGGAATTTGGATCAAGTGAATATAATGTGTAAACTACCTGAAGTTTGTACCCATGGCTGATTCAATTTCCTGTACAGAGAGGTATGTTTCCTTAAGTGTTGAAATGCAATAACTGTTTGGTATACAATTATATTTGGTAAATGTTCGTTGTAGATGCATTTTATCCGCTTGTGTTGAAGTCGAGCACTCCTATTTGCTAAGCAGAGGACGGTATGTGCATGGTCGTATCGTATGGGCCAGAATGTTTGGTGTAATCTTTGTACGGCCCAAATTGAGCCCAACTAACCCTCTGTACGGAAAAAACGCGCGGCGGGCAAACCGGCCACGCCTGCCTTCGTCGTCACCGCCGATCCATTTCGTGGTCTCCCAGCCACCTTCCCCTTTGCTTCGACCTTCCTCCCGCCGCGATCCGCCGACCGAATCCTCCTCATTGGCTGGCGGGCGGGCGATGGGCGACTACTACCAGACGCTTGGGCTCCGGCGCGACGCCACCAAAGCCGAGGTCAAGGCCGCGTTCCGCTCCCGCGCGCTCCGGGACCACCCCGATCGCCACGCTGGCTCCACCGACGCCGCCGCGCGCGACGCCGCGGCCCGGCGCTTCCGCCAGGCGTCAGACGCCTACCACGTCCTCTCCGACGATAGACGCCGGGCGGAGTACGACCTTCGCCTCCGCTCCTCCTCGTCCTCCTACGCGCGGACCTCCTCTTCCAGCTGGGCCTCCTCCTCCTCGTCGTCCTACGGCTACGGGTACGGGTACGGCCATGAGGGTGGATCCTGGCGACGACCTTCTTCCGGCGGAGGTGGCGCCTCTCCGGGACCAATCGATTGGGAATTCGTGATGAAGGCGGTCACGCGGCGAGGATTCCTTATCAATCTGGGGTTCGCCAGGTAAGCCTCATATCTAGGCGTGGAAATTCACGGTCTCTTCGGTTGCTCTAAATTGCCCTGGGCAAAACCACTGTTGATTGTAGAGATGCCTATAATCTAGTACTAGCATCTGATCTACCTCCGCGTTGCCCTGTTTGTTAGTGCCAGCTACCTCATCTGGTGAGCCTGAGGGGAAGATAAAATGGACCCAGACCTTCAGTGCGGCGTACTAGTACTTGCATCTTATGGGCTCTAACTTTTGTTGCATATCGGTTATAGTTGGTAGAATATTTATTGTTATTACTGTTGAATCCAGATGCAATATGCGATCAGTTTCATATGAAACATGGAGCTAGATATTTTCTAGCTGCATTCTATTTTATATTGAATTAACTCAATCCCAATATTCATATCTACTGATGGTTAGGAAAATAATGTTAGTAGAAACTGTCCAGCTTTTTTGTGATAGCTACTCTCGGTAGTACTTACTGTTTCTCCATGCAGTATTCCTTGCATTCCCGTATATTATAGTTAGCATTACCTCATTCACTACTCCATACTGCAGTGTATTGCTGTCCGGAGCAGCTTTTCTTGATGGAAGTATTCTAGAAATCTGGAAGATGAACAACTCTGGAGTAAGTATCGCTTATTGTGCTTCTATTCTTTTCTCCCTTGTGTGAATGCTGCTTCTGTTGGTGTAGCTAATTGAATCCTTATTATTCTTAGCTTTCAGTGCAAACAATCAATCATCATACTGTTTAATGAACTTTCAAATGAGTAGCTAATTTGTGTATTGCAGTTCTTATGGGGTTATGTTGATGGGTGATAAGCAAGAAATTGACTTGTAGATTGAGTTGTTAATAATAAATGGGATCTCAATGGGACTGCAGAGAGAAGTGACTAGAGGTCCAAATGTTACTTGGAATGTCTTACAATTGTCTGAATGTTCACCATTTTGCTTAAGGAAAAAAATACACGCCAGCTTTGCTAAATATAAAAGTTTGACATTTTCTAATTTAATTGTTAACATTCAACGATTGAGAGATCTCTACTTTACTGAGATAACCTTGGTATGATCTTCTAAAACTTAGATTGTGCTTTGTAGTGATACTGGCAACTTTGGCTATAAAATTCATATACTTTTAAATTCTGTTGCATGGCAGAAAATAAAATGGATAATTGTTTCATATGCATTCTTTCATACACTGTTAGTTTTACCATTTTACTACTGGCTACTTGAGATGCACATGCATTGATGTGGTAACATATGTACTTAGGGCTTAAAAACTTTGGGAGACTATCTAAGTGAAATGTTTTGAGTGTTGTTATACAATGGTAAGCGCAAATGTAATATTGAACCATGCATCCTGCCTAGATAGACTGCTGGCGCTTATACTGACCACAACCTCTCAAGTACTCGGATAATGTTTCATTTTTGACTTTGTGGGGTAATTAGTCTGAATGGTTAATTTGGTTAAAACCTTTTTAGATGCTGTTATATGCAAATGTTATCAGAATGTCATGCACACTTGATCTTTATTTCTGGCATGTTAAGTTTTAACTGATGAAACAAACTGCCATTTTTATGTGATATGCAGAAATCATTTGAGGACGCAGTGGAGACAATTGAGAAGATCAAAAAGATACAGAAGGGTGACAGATAGAAGTACTGAGGTATCATCACTTCTCGGTATATACAATTTACAGATCAGTGTGCATATTGTTGTTCAGATAATGATGCACAATGAAATGTGGTCGTCTGAACAATTATGTAGTAGAAAGTGGAGCTTGACCGCTGTTATACTTCCCTAGAAACTATACTTATATGGAGGCTCTGGCCATTGCAAAAATGCAAGACAAGGATAGAAGTTATGTGGCAATTCCTTTCTTTTCTTGGGATGGATAATGGAGCAAGTGAATGTATTGAATGGTTCAGTATCATAAAGGCTCCTATAGATGTATCACTAATGTATATAATCTGTGAAAGATGAATGAACAGTCGGGTTTAACTGTAACATTAGGATCTTTGCGTTCTTGTTTGTGCCGAATTTTGAATGTGTTTAACTACTGCTCAGATCCATGTTTGCGGTGCTGTATGATTCAAACTGCGCTTTGTGGGCACAGGTAGAGATGAAAGTGGGTACCTAACGGGAGTATTGTGGGTCAAGTTTTTTAGTTCATTTTATTTAGCTAACAATATAAAGTGAAGAGAGTGTGAATGAGAAAATTAGTTTATTTTAGAAAAATTTGAGCCGACCCAAAAACTTTCATCCCTAGGCGGGGCAGGCAGCAGGATGGCGCGACAGGGCTGTCGCAGGGGCGGCGGCCGGAATAAAAGAGGAAAAGGGCCGACGACACGTTGAGTCGTTGAGGCTAGCGGGGCGCACGCGTCGTTGTCGGCTCGTCTACTGTGGGCCGGCTTGGACAGGGACGCTCTCACCCGCGACACCCAAAAGCCATCTTCCCCTTCGATAAGCAATGAAGAGAATAAAGAGAAGAAGCTACTTACAAGGTTACAACCATCCTCGTGAAAAGCACAGAAACATCTCAAAAGGCTACTAGAGTACACCATGGCATGGGCCATCCACGACCGTCCGATCCTCGCATCAGACGGGCGAAAAAGAACCAGAGGGATTAACAAAGCTAAACAAAGGGAAATGCGCTACGCATACCAAGCAACCAACCTAAGAACAGTCGACCATCTCTACCGATCTCAGGAGTCTGAATCATCTCACGGAAGCCTGAGCTCTGAAGGAAGCATCAGATGATTCCCCAGCTCTCCAGTGTCGGGAATTCTTCGCCCAGGAAGCCCGCCGGCGCGCACGCCATGGCCTCCAGCTCCTGCAGCACCGACGAGTCCCCCTCCTCCTCCACCACCACCGCCGTGACGGCCACTGCGGGAGACACGCCTCCTCCGCTCGAGCTCTTATCCTCCGGTCCCCGCGCCGGCGCTGCCACCGCGCGATCGAGCAGGAACGCGGACGTGTCCAGCGTCGGGAGCACGCACGCGGGCTGCGGCGGCGTCGGAGCCCCGCTCTGCGCGGCGGGCTCCGAGACGGCGGCGTCGGCGTGCGGGCGGACGCCCGAGGGGGCGACGGGAAACCCGGTGACCTCCTGCACCATGCGGCGGAAGTCAGCCGGGTCGGCCACGATGTAGGTGGGCTGCGGGCGGCGGGACGGACGCGGCTTGCGCTTCGCGACGCGCCCGGCTTTGGGCCCCATCCGGGCCGGCGGGGCAGCGGCACTTGACGCCGGCGCGGGAGCGTCGTGGCCGCCGGACATGAGCTCGGAGGCGTAGGATGTCGAGGAGGACGACGGGGTGTTCGGGTACGATGAGCAGGCGGAGGCGTTGCTGGCGGACGACATGGAGGCGCGGAGCGCGCAGGTGAGCGCCTCGTTCTCGAAGGCCGCGGCGGGGAAGAGCCACGGGGATGCGGAGGAGTGGCAGTGGCCTGCGGCGGCGGCGCGAGCCGTGTGGGCCGGGGCGGGCGCGGGGAGGTGCGCCCAGGCGGGGTCGAGGCCGGCGCAGCCGTTCGCCATGGGGAGTAAGAGTGGATCGCTGGCTGTTGTTGGATGCTCAGGTCCGGGTGAGCTGCTGGGGAAAGGTGTGAGGGGCGAGGGGCCGGTGCTGGATTTATAAGACGGGGCAGTGTCAGTGACTAAAAATGGTGGGCGTACATGGGTTGTCCACACCGGCATTCTCCGTGCAGACATTGCTGTCTTCTTTCTCTTTCCCAGACAAATGTCATTAGCAAGATCCTCTAGAATTTTAATGAATATTGAGACTTGTAAATACTATTTTGAGTTTTGTGAGAGCAGAATTGTTAAGGCCTCCTTTGAAATGGGAGAACTTTTTTTTATTTTTTTATAAATTAAACTAATTTTTGTAAAATTTTTATAAAATTTCTGCGTTTGCAAAAATATGGTTCTTTTATGCGGAAGCACAAGGGGGCAAAGGGAGGCGTTTGGATCGCGTGGAGAACCGAGAAGCAGCAGGCTGGGTGCGCGCCTCAATTTGTCGTGGACAGGAGAGAGAAGAGGAGTCGGGGCTACGGAAACCGCGTCGCGGTGGGGAGACGGTGGCTGCCGTGGGCTGCTCTCGTTCGTTGCGGTTGCGGGCCCCACGTATCGATGTTGCTGCTGTTGCTCGCCTTGTCACGAAAGGATCTCGCCTGTAGTAGGAGCAGAGTACTCCTGCCGCTTTTGCTGCGCTCCTTCCTGCCCGTGCCACGCCCTGGAGATCGAGTGCCTCTTCTTGCTGGCCAAGCCTGGCACGGTTTCCGAGCACCCCTGTGTCGATACATGCACAGATTCCAATCCCTGCAGTACCTTCATTTCATTCTACTCCCTCCGTTCGGTACTATAGCTCTAAACGAAATATTTAAAAAAAGAAAAAGATGAATTAAAAAAAGAAAAAGTATATTAAAAAGTAAAAAATATACGTTGAGAAGAGAGAAAACTGTGTTAAAAAAAGAAAAAATGTATTAAAAAGCGAAAAGTATTTTTTAAAAAATTTGAATGTTAAAATGACAAACAAGTATAACCAAATCCTTAAGTTTGCAGTAAGCATAGAACTAATCCGTTTGCGGTCTCAAGGTGCCGTTTAAATCTTTAGGGATTTTGGAATGATAAAATTTAGATAAAATTTTATAATTTAGATAAAATCTTTTAGTTCAAACGGCAGAGATTTTATAATCCTAAAATCCGGATTCTATAATCCTATAATCTGAATTCAAATGGGCCCAAATAAAAATCCTCAGTTAATAACATGAATACTCCTGCTCCACTGTAGAAGCCGCTGTACTCTCCTGTCCAAAAATACTAACATTCTTGTGACTCTCAATGCAAAGTATAAAATAAAGACGATTCTTTTTCGAGGATACTCAAAAGGAGGTCTAGGTACCATTTGAATTCTAAAGAATTTTGAGAATCCGGATTAAAAAAAACTCATTAGTATTCACACAGGTAGGTTTTTGAAAGATTATAGAATTCTGTAGAATCCCATAGACTTAAATATTATTCAAAAATTTATATCATAATGCACATCAATATAATTAAAATAATAAAATCTCATAATCTAAATGGTTGAGACTTTAAATTCCTAAAATCCGGATTCTAAAATTCAGAAATCTAAGTAAAATCTCTTAATCCAAATAGTTAGTATTTTAAACTCCTGAAATCCGGATTCTAAAAATCCAAGAATCTATAATCCTAAAATCCAATTCAAACAGGGCTCTAGTGGACTCCTGCTGCTTTAGCAAGTGTGAACGCATTCTTGGAAAGTCCGTTCTTTTGTCCCCTTTGGTTTTGACGTGGTCGTCGGAAAGGTCATCTAACCGCGTTGTCAGCGACCGGGACCCATGCACTATCTGGACCTGACGGTGGCGAGGGCACCGCCGTCCGCCGCACCGGCGCGTCGGTTTCGACCTCTCCCGCGGAGCGGCCGGGGGGACGGTATCTTGACGAGATCACGAGAGTTCGTCAGCCTGATCGAAAGATTTGACGCTCAAAATTTGCATTTGTCGTCGGCCTGATCGGAAGATTTGACACTTGATCGAAAGTTATGTTTTTCGAGCCCAATGCTCTAGTTTGGTATATCAAATAGATCTGATAAAGATTGTGTCATACATGTTTTTTTTTAAAAAAAAAGATATTTTCAAAGAGTTTGACTAAATTTTATATAAAAAAATACTTAAAAAACATTAAAATATTTCATAACGTAATCCTCACTGAGACAAACGAATCGATACGATCGAAATGGATATATATGAATCGTCTAATTTGGTGACCGTACGAGAAAATTACAGACTTAGCAAAAACGTCTGCCCCGTCATCAAAATGTCCGGCAAAATGCCGTAGTATTCGGTACCGAAGTACCCTGTAACCCCTTTCTAAATGCGAAATTTTACCCACTGAAGTCTCTGGTAATATGCCGAAGTGTCTGGTACCCGAAGTCTATTTTTGATAGTTTTTACACCAAATAAGAGCTAACTTATTTTTTAATAAAGAGATTCGTGGCTCCACAGGGTAAAACCATCTCACGTATATATAAAGAGACCTAAGACCGATTGAGGAGGGAACCCAATCGATTCTACCGATTGTCACTTTACTTTTTACCTATTCAAACTTTAATCCTTCTTCAAATCCCCTATGTTATTTATTCATCGGTCTTCATGCTCATAAATGACGTTTTAGGGTCTTCCAAAAAACCTAAGACACGTCCGGCGACACTCACATGTAGACAGGGTCCCTCTCGGACGAGAGATTCGACGAACTTTACTAGTTTGCTCGTAAACTAGTTGTTCTTCGTCACGAAAGCGCGTTGTCTATAACTTTACAGTTTAAACCTAACCGCCTTTTACAACAAAATCGTGATACCTACATCTTCACCAAACGATCGAAGACGACCTCATCGATCCGGTCTATTGCGACCCGCACGACCTAGTGCTATCGATGCGTTGATCTAAATCTTTTCGTCGTCAACACATTTTTTGACGACTTCGCTGGAAACGATTATTCGATTTTCATCGTAGTAACCAAATTTTTTTAACCTAGCCTTTTCTCTAATTGATCTATCTTTGTGATTCGTCATCACCATCGCATCTGGCATCTTTGAGTCGATTGTATCTATTTGCGGTTGTTCTTATTCTTGTTGCAGGTTTTAATCGTGAGAAGCAAAGAATAAAGAAGAAGAAATCAAGACTAACTTGTTGCTATGGTTTGATCAAGTCGAATAGAGACAAACACATGGTAAGTTATGCATATTGCTACGATCAAACTGAGGTAAAATTTGCAAATGAGATATCAATGCTAAATAATTTTGCAAATGCAACACATTCCTATATTGATGTTGCTAGACATAATGACGGGCGTGGTGCTTCATTTAGCCATTATTCAAGTATGAATCTTATTCATGCATCACTCTTGTTTCATAATGCATTTGCTTCAAGTTTTAGTGATACTAACAACACTTAATATGCACATAGTTATACATTGACAATAGAGCTGTCTCATATGCCGATAGACATTCATTAAAGTCATGCCAACTTAATGAGTTCGGTTAACTTTTATGAAACATCACATACTAATAGTTCCATGAATGCCCAATATGAGGTTTTTTCTTTCAATGCATCGGCACCAATTACATCATATATGATAGCTTCATATAATGTGTTGATAAATGACACATATGGCCTTGCTTGTTCATATTTTTCATCTAATTGTTCTCAAGTGCCCTATGATGCCGATCATATTAATAGAGTGGAGGTTACACTTACAAATTCAACACTATACTCAAATTTTAATGGTCATAATTCGGCTTCTCATGCTACTAAAAATTGTAGCCGAATTAATAAAAATTTAGCAAGCATCCACATACCTCCACATGCCACGCTTGCATATACTTCACCCACTAATTTGGCTTTAAATGCAAATAATGATCATGGCTGAATGGGTGAAAATTCAACAATGGCTCCTATGTTCCCTCAAGATGCATTTTCGAGTATAAAGAAGAAATTAGATGCGGAGAGTTTCTCATAAGAATTAGGAGTCGTTCCAACAAAAAGCTGATTGTTACTGAATTATCGGTTATAAGCGAGATCGAGGAAACAAACACAGCTACACATAAGGATATCAAATGTAAAAAGATAGCTATGTTTAATTTTTCTAAAGAGGTCATATGCTTGTCAAGTGATTATTCCATTATTCATTAATCACAACCCGTAACCGAACCAAATTTGGTTAGCAAAGAGCATCAACGAGAGCATGGAGACAGAGACAAAAGAAAGATGAAGGCGTTGTCATACCATAGTTCAATTCACATCAAGTTTCCACGTCTCTCCAATACATTTGATAAGGTATGCTTTACAAGTAATTTACTTAATTCACAATCAGATCATAAATTTTTACTTAATACATGCATTAGTACTGTCATATAAAATAATGTTAAGAGATCGATTAAGAAGGGTAATTTACTTATTAGCAACAAAGATCTTCACATTGTGTCGGTCCATGCATTGTAAAAATTAGAAAGGCTGATAACAGTAATATTTTAGCATTCAAAGTCTCAACTTCATCATTGCTCAAGTTGTTATCTAAATGGTTTACTTGTGGCCATTCGAGTTTTAAAAGAACAAAATCAAGATTAACCAATGTTGCAAAAACCGATGCTAGTGTGATAATAAATTCTAAAGTATTCGAAAACAAAAACAAAAGTAAATGCGTAGCCGAATGGGTAAATGAGAAATCTGAGCCATTCGTTTGCTCAACCTTAAAGCTGTCTCCTCAAAAGAATTGGCTAAAGAAAGCAAAGTACACTTTTGATTTCACTTTTTGTGAAGATCTATTTGATAGCTTACTAGAGAATAATTTTATTAGGATCATATATCACAAAGTCATTTTATCACTGCAAGATATAGAGAAACAAGCATATTACAAATGGCATAAATTTTTTGATTATAGTACTAGAAATTGCAATATGTTCCGTCAGAAAGTCCAATCGACCATTGATGGAGCTCGATTGAGTTTTGGAGAAACACATAAGGATGACCAGTTGGCTTTAATTGGTCTTGATAGTAAAAGATTATCAAATCGGTCACGGGCCGATTCATCTAAAAACAACGAGTTGATTCTTGATAAAAATAGTTTAAAGCCCTCCGACGAAAAGAATGTAGTTACCGATGAGATTCAGGATGATATTGTTAAAAGCAATAATTTTAAAGAGGTTGTTGAAGATCCATCGTACACTGGGGGCAACAAAAGGTCTTTAAGCTTGCTCATGACCGATTAACTTCAAATCGACCAAACCTAGCAAAGCTGAAAAAATCGAAACGTTCGGTTTACCAAATTAGAACTTTTAATTTTCGTAGAGTCAATGAAATGAGCAAAAATCTAAGAATCAATTTAAAAAAGATTGAAGGAGGTAAATTCGATGACATGAGGGCAGAAAGCTAAAGCTTACATTTGAAGAGATTTTGGCCAAATATGTAAGAGAAAGAGATGCGAGGAGTGCTTCCAAGTCAAACAACCCCAAACCATCAAGAGTGCCTCTAAAATACAAACATGAGGGTTGGAATCGACAAAGGAAGAAAGTTTTTTCACAGGCCTCATATCCGATTATATCGATGCCATATGAATCACTTACTGTAGGTTTTTATCCTTATTCATCATGGAAGTGACGTGATTAATGGATGCAAACTCAATTCTGTCCTAGACAAAATATAAATACAAGAAGACAACCACACACAAGAGACCGTTTCGATAAGAAGAATCGGTCAATAGATCAAGAGAAGAGAAAGGTGGTCCGACAAATCTATCGTGTCAAAAAAGATGGCCGTAAGGATAAAAGATCAGATCTGAATTTAAGTAAAGGACAGCCAATTCATGCTTTGAACCTTCGGCTATTAATGACAAAAAGATGAAGCAACCAAGTGTTGATATTCTTAATGCTAAATCTGAACTAAAAAAGTTGGAGGTGTCCAAGAGTAAATTAGAATTGTCAATTCTCAAGGCAAAAACAATACCGAGAGGTCCACTCGGTTTCTCAAATTGGCAAATGAAGGAATTACAAAAACTTAGTTCGAAAGAGTTGAAAGAGAAAGGTATGGTATGGATTCGCAAAGAGAATTTGCAAGAACGTGACAATCATGGTGATAACATGATGGGTGTAAAGAAGATAGTGGAGAAAAGAAGTGCTAAAAAACAATTAAGGTATGTGCCCGATCATCAAGATTATTGATCATTTCTTCATCTTAATTCATTATCCATGTCACCAATGCGTATGAGTTGGAGACATCTTCATATGTTTACTCTCATACTTTTTGGACTTCTTTTAAGCTTTGTGAGTACAAATATTGCTCATGCTATGAAGAGTTATGTTCAAATGATCATATAATTGTTGAAATTAATTTTAGTTATGAAGATCAAAATAACTACATATATGATATTTGTATTACTTTTTGTAATCTATTTCGGTCATATAAATTATACGAAGGATGGATCATAGTGCTTACATTGATGTATGCATAGATGCTAAATCTTATATCACGAATTTGGTGTTGTTAAACATTTAGGCACATAGTGATTGTAGCTATGTATTTTGCATGATGAGTATCCGGTTGTAATGCCAATGAAACTTAATTTTCAGTTGTCAAATGACCGATACTCGAAATAGCCAATGCTGAAATCCTGAAGAACCGAAAGTCCCAGTTTGGCTATCAGGGAGTTTTAGTTTTAACTTAGAGAGTGATAATTCGGCTATTTTTGTTTCAAACTTAGATGGAGCCGAATCAAAGTTCTGTAAAGTCTTTTTAGTCATTGCCTATGTAATTCTAGATCAATATTTCAAAGGAAGTTAAAAGTTCGGCATATAAACATTTTATGAGCTTTTAAGTTTTATTGTCGAACATTGAAGAATTTAATGAGCGTGTTTAAATGCAAAATGACATAGTTTTAACATCGATAGAAGAGCATGAGACTTCAATAGCTGATGAATTGTAACCGATCAACGTTGAGCTACTAATAACTTTGACACTCAAAGGGCAAAGCCGCTAAGTGAAATGTAAAGAAAAAATATGCTAAAATAGAAATATTTGTCATGCTTGTCAAATATATGGTGAAATGCTTAGTTTCATTCCATTCGGCCAAGAATATGAATGTTATCTTGCGAGAAAACAAGGCCAATGGTTTATTTGGTTATCACTTTCGACAAAATCTATAGTCACCGGAGTGTCCAGTATAATGTCGGAGTGTTTGACAAGCCCTCTCGAGTTTGGAGCATTTTGCCCACCGAACTATTCGACGCGGTGATCAGACTGTCTGGCAAGCTCTCTCGGGTTCGAGTGCTTTGTACACCAGACTATACGATGAAGAACTGAAATGTCCGATGACTGGAGTATCCTGTACAATGTCGAAGTATACGACAAGCCCTCTCTAGTTCAGGTGCATTGCACACCAAACTGTCCGGTGCAGGACCGAAATGTTTGGTGACCGGAATATCCAGCAGGCCCTCTCGGGTTCAGATGCTTTGCACACCGGACTGTTCGGTGCATGATCGAAATGTCCGACCATCAAAATGTCTAGTGATTTGCCGGACTATCTGGCAAGCCCTCTCGGGTTCGAGTGTTTTGCGCACCAGACCATCCGGTGTAATGTCGAACTATAGATTGAACTTCAATGACTCAATATCTGAAATATTTAGTTAATACGATTTAACACATTGCTACAATTGACATAATATTATTTTGGCTACTTGATTAGTTTTTTAGATCGTTCTAGATAATTGGTATCTTATTTATCATCATACTTGATCAATTTTGAATAACAAGAATATTTTTTTGTACCCTAGTTTTGCCAAAAAAACAAGGGGCATGTGTTGATATCCAAAATTTACATCTTGATAAGACCGAAAGTTCTGGTTTTTTAAATCGGATGCTCCAGTTTGATAGACCAAATACATTTGATAATGATTGCTTTGAAAGAATTATTTTCTAACATGTTTTTCAGGACATAAAAGATATTTTAGAAGAGTTTAGCTAAATTGCATAAAAAAGAAAGAAATGCTTAAAAAGACATAAAGATGAAGTCAAATCCATGATTTAAAAATTTCATAACGTAGCCCTCGTCGAAACGATCGAAACTATATATGGATCGTCTAATTTGGAGACCAGACAAAAAATTACGGACTTAACAAAAACGTCCGAGCCACCACCGAAGTGTCCAGCAAAATGCCAGAGTATTCGGTACCGGAGTGTCTGGTACAGTATCGAAGTGTCCGGTAAGCCCTCTCTGGACGCGGGATTTTGCCCACCAAAGTCTCTGGCAATGTGTCGATGTGTCCGATACTCGAAGTCTATTTTTGATAGTTTTTACATTAAATCAAAGGTAATTTGTTTTCTAATAAAGAGATCTGTAGCTATACGAGGTAAGACCACCCCACCTCTGTATAAAGAGGAGTAAGACCGATTGTTTAGGAAACCCAATCGATTTTACTAATTATCCCTTTACTTTCTACCTCTTCAAACTATAATCCTCTTCCAAACTCTCTACGTTGTTCATTCCCCGGTCTCTACGATAATAGATGACGTCCTATGACCTACAGACCGAATTAGGGCACGTTCGACGATGCTCACGCCTAGACGGGATCCCTCCTAGACAAGAGATTCGATGGCTTTTGCTAATTTGCTCGTAAACTTGTCATTCTTCGTCACAAAAGCGCGTTGTCTATGCAGGTTTGCCCGTAAACCTAGCCGTCCTTTGTAGCGAAATCGTGATACCTATATCTTCACGAATCGATTAAAGATGATCTTGCCGATTCATTCTATTGCGATCCGCATGATTTAGTGCTTTCATGCATTGATATGAATCTTTTCGGCGTCAACAAAAAGCATCGTGCTCGCGTCTGTCCCGCGTCGAGTCCGAGATCACGTTCCATTTCCATCCACCGCGCCACATCGACCAAGATAAACGGATTTGCTACTAGCAACTTTACATACTTTCAATATTCAGAACCGTTAAATCGATAAATAAACGAATGGAATGAATCTTTTATTTTTTAAAAAAAAACTCTATATATAATCTTACGTATTATTCACTCGCTTACTTCCCACTTCACAACGCTTTCCTCATTATCTCTTTCACCGTCGACCAAGGGCGTCCTCGTACTTAGAAAAGACGGCTCGCCGTCCGCCGCGCCATGTCCGTGTGTGGCCGTCGACCTGTTCTAAAGCTAGGATCGGGGCAAGAAAGATGTGGCTTCGGCTCCAACTCCAAGGGTGACGAAGGGAGTGGTGCCTGCGCCAGATAAGTTTCAAGGGGCTGCGTGCGTGGCAGCCGGGTGGGGGAGGAGTGTCGCACAAGCCAACCGTGCCGCATCAGCAACAAGTTATAGGTATCTCTCGTCAGGTGCAGACGGCGATCTGGTACAATAAAGTGCTATCTTCGTCTCAATAAAAATTTATTTATAAGTTTGGTTAACTTCAACTTTAATTACTAATTTTTATAAATTTAATTAGTTTTAAAAATATAAATTATATATATTATAAAAATATTTTATATAATTTTAAAAATATAAATACTAAGTTTTTTTAATTTAATTGAATTTATAAAAATTATTAGTCAAAGCATCAATAAAAAAAAGCTAAAAATATGTTTATGCAGTACGTAGTGCCACGAACGTCGACGCATAGGCTCCACTCTTCTCCATCCGTTGATTGACCCGCCAACCGTTGAATAGACCGAGTGAGTGTGTCATGTGACTCGTCGGCGATGGTCCCGCAACCGAACGCTTGGTCCTCGAATCTTCACTCCGTCCGCCCACACGTCAAATTCTTCGTTTCGGACCACCTGGCACTAGGGATGAAAATAGGTGGAAAAAATGACCTAAATTAATGAGTCGGAACAATTTTTATTTATTTTTAAATTAAAATTTAATAAAAATCGGAAAAAAAATTTGCTAGGCTCATCTGCTAGAGCTACGGAGGATCTGTACCAAACGCAACCAGCCCCTGTTTAGTCACTCGTTTCCGTCCGCCCCTGCCAGCACAGACGATCAGCAGAGGATGAGGATCTGTCGGCGGCAACGTGTACGGGCAGAGACGGCGCGTTTGACTCGTTGACTCTTCGTCGAGACTCGTTGACCACTTCAATTGAAGTTCGCGCACACACTGTTAGTACAGCACTGCGCACGAACGTTCTTAAAATAAACAGTTTTATGATAAGCTGATCACGAGTTCACGACCTCGCCGTCACGAAGAAGGAAGCACCGTCCTTAATAATAATACGGAGTACGAAGTAATACTAGAATCCTAATCCTAGACTCCTAGTCATGGAGAAGTGACCGGAGAGTCCGGACGCAAGCATGTGTCCCCATTAATTTCCGGTACACGCATGCACGTCGTCGCGTGTCTGCCAGTGCTCGCCACCGCTGCCGTTCGTTTCGCTGCCATGGATAATGAACGCGATGGCGACGGCGATGGCCGCCTCCCAGGTCAGGCTGACGGCGTTGCTGACCCGCCGCCGCATGCCGGTCTATGCGGGCAGCTAAACGGGATTCTCTTTAATTTGTTCGTGTGGTGTTTTTATTTTTTTTTAACCCCTCCGTGTGTTGTAGGAGCAGCTCGATCGGAAGACGATGTTTTTTGGGCTGGATTCATAGCCCATTGGATCTATCCGGTAAAATTAGGCCCGACGAAATTGCCAAGTTTGGGCCAACTAGGCCTAACCGTGCCCGACGGCTCGAATCGAACCCACTGGATCGTCAGCCTGCTCCCGCTACGTGGCGTCTCTCTACTGGACTCTGTATTTCTTATGTGCCCAGCAGTCTGCCGCACGACGAAGCAAGCACCGCCGCCAGCGAATGACGGGAAATTGGCACGATAAGTATGTATAAACGGAAGGCACGGATTGTATTTTATGGATGGTACAGATGCAAACAACAGCTTCAAATCCAAATAGGCCTGAACTCAAAAAATGGATATGAAAAACTCAAACCAAACGTGTTCAAATAAAGCCAGGGCAAAGAGCCTTTCAAAGCGGCACTTCGTCTGTTCACACGTTGTTAGTACAGCACTCAACAAACACCCGATTGCATCACGAACCATGCATGGAAGAAAGGAGATTGGACGGCATCACCACCGCCACTCCACAGACTGATAAAGAGTTTTAACCCGGAGCCGTGACGCAAGATTAGGGGAATGTTATTGTACATGTTTTCCCCTCTGGCCACTGAGCTTCGAACACAGCAGTCTCAATACACCGGATTCAGTCATGACAAAACCCCAGCGCGTTCCTGAGCAAATATAACCCAAGCAAGAGAATGTAGTTACACCTGGTATTTTTCTTGCTCAGATACTGGGTATATCTCGAGGAAAATTCTAGCATTTACCCTAGGATCCCGAAACAGGTTCCTGCCTTCTCAACCGACTCTGTTGGATACCGTTTGGTAGATGGACTTCAGCTGAGTATTCCACTTCTCAATGGCATTATACTTCCTGATTCCCTTAGACCTGAGAATGCAAAAGAAATCACCATCCGAGCCTGACTCCACCAAACATATCAAAGCAAAGAAAGTCAGGTTTACAGACCTGTCTCCACATTCTAGCAGCCTGTTCACCTGATCTATGTGGCCCTGGACACGGTTGTCCAGAATCAGTGATACCAGCAGCTGCTCGACATCCTTTTCTGGGACATTTAGTTCCTAGAAAGCAGATAGTGGTAGGTAAATAATTGGTGTACCAAGGGTTGTAAATTTATTTCCTAAATGCAGATTGCAATCAAATAAATGGCTTCACTTATATTGTGATGCAAATACTTTGGTCTACAGAGTAGTGAACACTGATAGATCACACTGACTGGACTAGTATTGGTCACACAACCATTCACTTGATACTAGCCATGAACGCAAATATGCTTCTTATTTTTCTGCACTGGACTAGTTTTGATACATATTAAAGGCTGTATTAAAGCTTACACTGAAATACGGATCTAATGCTGCCACTTTTGTATCACAAACTATATATTATTGGCCTAATCATGATATGGTATGTACAGAGTGAAAACTTCATTCTTGATTCCACAAAAAAATTTATGAATTAGTTCAAGATTTCAAATTTTGAACTACGTGTGACTTATAAAAAGGGATGGAGAACTTTTGAGAATTTAAACTAGGAGAATTTTGGACATGTAACAGGGTAAAGCATCTACCTGTGAAATGAATGGTATCCTGATCCTTGTATATGGCTTAATAAGCTTAAGGAGGACATGGGTTCTGATGTTCTTCAATAGGTCCTCAATATAATTACGGATAAAAGGATCATCCATAATTGTTCTTCTACTGCTCTGGCAAATGATTCATGAACAATCATTTAAAAACAAGAAACAATAAAATAATGACCAGAAAATTGATGCTCGGAACTTTTTTCTCAAGAAAAAAGACCATACATAAAATCCTGACCTTCAGGATCTTTTCAAATTCCATGATGTCGTTTTTCTGGTATGCCGCAATCAAGTTTGTCATTGCAAGGATTTCAGGATCATTTTTGTACCTGCAAGAATTTGAGGTGTTTTCAGGGTGGTGGGAAAATCAACCTACAAAACTGTGGGAATAAACAAATGCCTTACGGCTTGGCTTCTTGTCCATCAAAGGGGTTCACTTCAGATTCCATCAACATATTGGCAAGGACAAGATACCTACGCATAGCACATGTAAAATCATATGGGTTACAGTACAATCTCATTTTCATGTAACTACGAATTTAAATGAAAAAGAAGTGCAGAAAATGGCCAAACACACTTCAGGCACTGAATTCTACGTGGGTTGCCAGCTTCATCGTAGTTCTTGAAAGCCTCAAAGAAATCTGTTGCTGCTTCTGCCCATTGTCTCTCAGCCATGTGCATCTTCCCACCACATTCACGAATTATGCCCATGATTCTTGGGTGAGGTATAGCTGATTTGATGGAAAGAGCCCTCTGGTATAATTCCTGCAGCCGCGATGCAGTTCAGTTTTATGAAAACAATCAAAAGCAATGTTCTTAGACCCAGGCCTGACAGATCAACAAAGTACTACAAAATGCAATAAATTAGAGTAATTAGAATTGCAAATTGTTTCAAGAGAAAGGTATCAATCTTTAGATTTTAGGATACAAAAGCAGATTCGGTGAAAAAAAAAAGAAGTATACAAATGTAGAAGAAAAGAGAAGATCCATTTTGTCCCATGATTGTGCTGATACACAAAATAGCAAAACAATTCTCCAAAGTTGAGTATCCCATTGAATTTCAGCTAGGACAGGTAAACATTCTCCATGAAGTTAGACATAGATTCAAGTATGCCATTTTATTTCAGATAACACCAGGTCCTCAACATAATCAACACATACCTACTATTTTCAAAACATATCATTTCCTATGTAACAGTTAAGTACCATTTTATGAAATAAGATAAAAAAACATGAGTTTCAATTTGATTTGCAGATATGAATATTCATAATAAAATAATATTTTCCCCAGAGATCAAGTGAGAAAATTGCAGCAAAACAGAACAAAAAGTTAGTACAAAATACTGGACAAAGCAATAATCTACAGACAACCATGCACCGTATTGGTATTGAATAATTACTTGCAGAAGGGCAATCTTACGACTCT